>JAAAKO020006140.1:0-19735 GCA_010015015.2 Bolitophila cinerea | reverse complement strand
AAAACATGTCTGCTGTTCTCGTCCCTCCAAATAACTGCTAAACCATTCGTTTTTTAAAGTGAAGAGCTTAAAAGATTGTAGAGCGCTCAGTGAGTCGGTTATTATCAGTCCTGTTATTTTTTGTGTTTTTATCCACTTCACTGCCCTTCTGATTGATAGGAGTTCGGTCGTAATGCGAGCTGCATATGTTACTGAGTTTTTATTTTATTGTTTGGCTGGGTGTACTATTCCGAACTATTACGTATCAGCTTCCTATTTCGGACCGTGACCCGTCTGTGTATACCGGAATGTGTCTATGGTACCTAGAAAACTTATTGTTTCTGTGTTTCTATTGTGGTTTTGCAGAGTGTCAATAATTGTTGGTGGTTTGATTTTCCAGGGTCCGATAGGATTTCTTTGATTGTTTAGGATCGGAATTTGCGTGTGTGTCATGTTTAGTATCAAAAGCCTTTTCGGAAAACATAGTTTTTATCGGTATGGGATTGTCCACACCACAATTTTGTGCTCTGTGTTCTGAGTCAACGTCCAAACTTCGCAACTATACATGACAGCCGGATTCAACAGTGTCTTTGTACACCGTTATCTTCGTCGTGAGAGTCACGACACTTTAAACTGGAAAATACTTGATTTCCTCGGCAACGCTGTTGGTGGTGTTTAGCGTTGTGCCGACTAAACTACCTCGAAATTTTAGCGGTCCATGGTTATGTTGGATCGTAATTGAGGTGTTCGTTAAAAAATGTTTAATTTTTGAAACCACGATTAAATTTGTGTTATCATAAATTTATTTGTGTTAGAATAAATCATTTTTGTCACAGAAATGGGTGATGGGAATTTTACCCCAGCCACGTGGCCCCGCTGTCTACATTGACTTTTAAACAAGAGAAAAAACCACAATGGAAACATAATTTTAAGAATTTCCCCCAGTCAAAATTTACACATTTTTTTGGTATTTTACCCCGCAGTCGCTCACCCGCCAACACTGACATGACACATTTTTAACTTTATTATTTTTACTTATTTATTTTTACTTTATTATCAACCATAAAATATTAAATCTTTTAAAAAAGGTAACAAAACCGGGGGATGGCGAGGTGAGCGTCCAAATAATCAATTCGTTTGTATAAAATTCATAAAAAATGTGCGAAATTCGGCGGGGTGTAGGACCTTTGTATGAAATGCAATTAAAACATGTGTCTTTGTTAGTGGGTTGAGCGACCTCGGGGTAAAATACTCATCATTAGTCTCATACTCGAAATAATCAGAAACAACTAAAACATTCATAGGCAAAATTTATCCTTCTCCGAGCTCCGAGCTCCGACAGATTTTTTAAATAAAAAAGGTCCTCAAACGGTAAAAGTATAAGTAAACAACACGAACTAAAAAAATAGCAGATCATCGACCTTTTTCTTATATAGATAATAATCTGATATTTGTTTATTATTATTATAATTCACATATAATATTTAATCAACATGATTTCATTCCGATGTCATGAACTTGAAAATTGTGTGCGGAGTGGAGCACGCCAATAAATTATCGCATTTTGACATTGCATGTAGTGGCCTGCAGTATTTGAGTGCAATGTTCTAATACTTATCTGTATATTAATAAAATAGGTTGTGTTGAATTATTAAGCTGTGATAAGGAAAGAAAATGGATCTATTTTTGAATCATGCAAGCAGTCACTTTTTTATATCGTTTCTTTAATTACAAATTTAAATCTTTTTTCAATGGAAATAGAAACAAAATTATATTACCCACCATTTCAGAAGGGGAAAATAATTAATAGATTTATAAATATTAGAATTTAGAATTTTGACTCGTGATAATAAACACAAATAGACATTGACAATTTATCAATCTACGTTTTAGACACCAAACCAAAAACCAGATTACAATTACAGTTTTTTTAATGAATAATTAAGACATTCACTTGCACAAAATAAAACGTATACCAAAAATTCATCTTAAGCATTGCACATATTTAAATTGTCTTGAGTTTTTCTTCAATGTCACGTAGACGACACTTGATTTCGGGAGCACTATCCTTCTGTAGATTGACCAAAATCTCATCAAATGTTTTGCGGACCATTGCCAATTCCAAGAGACTTTTCTTGTCGATGAGTCGCTTAGTTAGAGTCAGCATAATATTCAGCGCTTCCTTCTTAAGTCCAGTATGTGGGATTCCTGAAAACATAATGTATAGGATTTTTTAAAAAAAATATTTAACATAATAAATGTCTACTCACCAGCCACATAAACGACAGCGTTCAGCACATCCTTGCAAATCTTTTCCAAGTCTGCGTCGAAGTCGACCTTTTGTTTCTTCTCTTTGTTCAGTTCAACGTTTGGCTTAACCGTGTCCAGAATCTTGAGTCGATCCAAAAACTTACCCAACGCCACCAGCAAACTTAATTGCACAGGGCGCGTATTTATCTGAAGACACTGCACGCAACGCTCTACAAACAACAGCTGATATTTAGACTGTGTATCCGCAAAATTAGCAGGCCATGCTTTTCCCAATGCCTCACACACGGTTTCCTTGAGATTAATCACCACCATTGCTCGTTTGTTCCGCTCGTCGGCCGATAAAGTTTTGTCGTCCTCGTCGCCCGTCACAGCAGCCAAGTCTTTCTTGTCCATTAAATACCACACCATGTTGTACATCTCTTCGAATCGATCAACGTTCAGTCTATCCAGAATATCACCCATAGCCTTAAGAGCATGTGTCCTGTAGATCGGTTCTTCTTTGCGGCACTCTTTCATCACAGCGTTAACGATAAGAGTGTGGGTTGTGCCGTCATCGGTTTCTTTGATGTCTTTGCTTAGACTAGCCAGTGCCTGAAGAATTCGCTCTTTGCCATGAAACGTTCGACCTTGGACGCATGTCAGTAAACAATCGACCATCTGTGTACGTTCCTTTTCGCCGAGAAGAGTGCCCAAACGAGTTGCGATAGTATTGATCGCATTTGCGCTTTGTGTTTTTATAAGCCACGATTGATCGTCCAATGATCTTGCCAGAGTAGGAATGATTGAATCCAAATTCAAGCGAATACCTGCATCGCCCGGACTTACTTCGATCCAGAGCTCCTTCCAAAGCTCTACAGTGGAACGATTATCCTCGGTTATCTCCTCGTGCATGGCAAAGAATATCAATGGCAGCACATGTGCAGAGTAGTCTTTTAGAATTTCCTGATGACGCTTGTTGATGGCCAGCACAGTCAGCGGAATACCTTTGTTTGACTGATTCTCGAAGTAGAACTCAGTTAATTTGGCAAATAGACGAATAATGGATTGTTCCTGTAAACATAAAATATATAATAAATTATTAAACTAATTTAAACAAAATGATGTCTATTGGATTACCTTAGCAACACCAATTAAATGACCAATAGCACTAGCATTGTACTTCCTGACAATGCTGTTCCGGTCTCGAAGTCCTCCAAAGCAAGCGCTTAGGTACTTACCTACAATAGGTGTCATTTCTGTATTGAAACGAATTGTGATCTAAAAAACAGAATTTGATATATAAAACTAGTAAAAATACATTAAGTTTTGGCATACCAAGCAAATGAAATGGGCGCATGCAATTTTTGTGCCCAGATTCACAGTGGACTTCATTAGTTCCACGACGGCCGGTGTCATCTCGTCCAGAGCATTAAAATCAATGTGGCGGATGCACTAAATACAAAATATATAATTATATAATCATAGTTTTTTTATAATATATTTCGAAATTCACCTTAGTCAGAGTTTCCATCGAATGATGCTGTTTGGCAGCCTCTGCACGAATCGAGTCAACGGCTTCCTGTGCTTCTACTTGGGCACCTAGTCTGGTCGACAAATACGAGAGTTTTGGAATCTCAAGCTCTCCGGTAGCTTGCAGCAAGCATGGAACTAGTGTTGGTAAATGAGGCGTCAGAATCGAACCAGATGACTCAATCAATTCCGATAGTGTTTTCATGCTTTTATTAAAATGTTTAGAAATTAAAACAAAATTGCGATTAGTGAAAAATATACCTGAGATTTCTTATTTCCGGTACAGTGTGTGCCACGCCGGTTTCCAAGATAAATGGCAAAATTGAGCTGGCTACGATTTTAGCTGATTTTCCGTTGCCCGAGGCTGCGACAACACAAATCTATAAATAATACAAATATGTGATTAGTAAACCAGAATTTATTTTCAAAAAAGATAATGTGTATTTACTTTGCTCAGAGTTTTTGCTGTACCATCGGCTGCAAGACGTGTGCCCTCGTGAACATCATCCATGACACGGAATAGTTGTGACCACAGACGAGCCAATTCAGGTTCCGGAAGTTCAGCTGCATCGGTTTCCATCTCACACACATCGTCTTGTGCATCAACTTCCATTTTATTGGTAATAGCTATTTTTAAATAATTACATGATTTAATTTTCTAAACAGCTTAAACATTATATTTTAATGTTACCTTTGTCGTCATGTTTTAGTCTCAGTCCTGTGGCACGTTTTATTAAATCCCTAACAGCCAGACAACATGCAATGCGAACGCGCCACTCAGTGTGCGTTAGATTCGAGCACAGCTCTTCAAAGATCTCCCAATAGTACTTTTCAACAGTTTCTTTGGAATCCGTTACAATTGAATCCCAAATGGATATCATGGAATTCTGAATTTTCGGCGTTGGATCGTATTTGTAGCGATATAACCTTGGAACGATCTTTCCCAGGTACGGTTGCATCTGTTCTTTGGCACCTTTCGATATAGACTTCAAACCAAATGCGGCTCCCAGTTTACTGTTCCAAGCGGAATTATGATTGGCCAGTTGCATAAACTGATAGATCATCTCCGGCTGATTTAGGTCAGAGGCCAGACTACATAGTTCTTTGTATGTTGTTATATTACCACTGAAATAATGATTTAGGAATTAAGCAAGCATTTATATTATAAACTAAAGATTCAATTTACCCCATCGGCGTTTTTCCAAGAACACCTTCCTCGAAAATCTGCGTATCAGCTGTTACTTGGCTCACCTGGCGTTTGCCACCAATTAACTGATCCAAAAGCGAATTTGCCAAATCCGACTGACTCGAAGAATCTGACAGTGCGAATACCAAACCCAGACCACGAGATGGCACGTCCTGCACGAAATCACTATCGTCAGATAGCAGTTCGGTGAACGCATATTGAAGCAGCTGCTTCTTTGTGTAGATCGGAGCACGCTTCGAGCAGTTCTTAACGAGTGCTAGTAGCCAAATAGCAGTTGCATTGCGAGAACATGGGTGTGGATCGGGCACAAACTTAACGATGTCGGCAATAAATTTGGCCAACATTTCATCACCACACCATTGATTTGGTGCAAGCTCTTTATCTTCTGTATCCTCGTGACCGAGTACGGTGTAGACTAGACCCTGAGAAATGGCGATATTCAGTGCAGCGTCCTTGGTCTGAAATGGATTTTATAAATATTTTATTATTTAAGAACGATAAGAGTATTCTTGTATATTTTTTACCAATTTGACTATACCAACAAAAGCCTTCAGGTTTCCTTCGGCAAAGTACTTTCCATCACCGATAGCTAGGTAGCCTAGACAGTGTGCAGCTTCCTCACGAAGTTTAGCCTTTGTGTGTGCGCTCTTTAGCAAATGCAGAATGGTCTTGACCACGTATGCCTTTGAGTATATAACAGCACTATCTGATAAAAATATAAAAGTCTAAATATATATATCCTGAAATGTGTGAGTTTTATCGAGACATACCATCCACTTCCATTTTCTCGTCTGCGTTGTATGTGGCCACCTCATTTGGCGAGTGTGTATCGATCAACGGTAGTGGTGAGGCAGAGCCTATTAAAGACAAGCCTTTTATGGCTGCCGAAACGAGCAGTGTTTGTTGGCTGGTCAGCAAAGAAGCTAAAAAAACAGTATTAGATTTACATTTATCAATTAAATGTTATGAAGCACACACCTAAAATGTCGATAACCTGTTTCAGTTCAGCCCATTTATTGAACGATTCAACTAATTCAGTCTGATGTTGCAAAAAAATAATCTTTCGCTGGAATGCATGCGACATAGCTAAGATGCTTCCATGACGATGTTCGAGGGAACGCTGCGGTAGCGTCAACATTATATCTTTAACCTGCGTATTGAATTCGGACTCGGTGTAACCGTTAGCCATTAGGATACCTTGCAGTTGAGCAACTAAGATACGCGTTGTTTCAGATACGTCCTTCAAAGCCAGGGCAAAACTGTCGATTAGATCAGCGCAGGGAAGAGCCAGTTCGTTCGGAGACGCGTCCAGTAGATCGTACAAACAAGTTAGCTCAACTGTTCCTCTTTTAGCATGCAAAATCAGCTTGACCAAGTCTAAATATTGCTTTATTCCATTGTCTTTAGTATTTGCGTAGTTACTGTTTATGTATGCAACCAGCTTGTGAGCACTTTTTGGGTCACCAGGAGCTGTTTGCGAACCAGCAGAAAACCACAGACATATACGCAAATAGTCAAGAATCTCTGTGTATGCTTCATAGGAGAAGGCAAGCTTAACTTTTCCGTACACATGCTTCTGAGTTGAGTTAGCCAGTCGTTTTTGGGATTGTTCGTGAACATAATTAACCATTTCCTTGAAATTAGGCAGAACCACTCTGCGTTGTTCCGGAGACAATTTGCTGCACTCTGCCTCATTACTTGCGGTTTTGTTCTGGTCTACTGATGAAACGTATGTATAATTTATGTGATCCTTCTTCGAAACACCGTACAGATAAGTGATGATGGCCTCACGGAGTGATGATCTGAAATAGAAGAGAACATTTAGTTTTACTCTATAATAAAAGTTAATATTGGCACATTTCATACCTTTCTCCAGCGATAATCAATAGCAAAAAACGTGCGGGGACAAAATGTTCCGGAAAACAGGTTGTCAAGAAAACGCTGGCAACATTCTGAACAATCTGCAGCGTTGACTCTACGTGTTCGGCAAGCATTGCCAATAATAGATTCTGATTTGCATTTGGAACGAAAATCGATTCCACAGTCTCATCCGCTTCAAATGTCCAGCTAAACGCAGGCGCGATAGCAATCAATGCTTCTCGTATTGAAGTGTGCAGTTCAGTGGGTGCGGTTGCCAGATGAGTAAAGTATGCCACAACCAATTGCAAATCTTTATTGACCACTTCCGGACAAACGCGTGCAAGTTGGGCCATAGCACCGTATGCAGCGTTTTGCACGTCATATGGTTCATTTGAATCGGTGCGTATTAGCTTCGAAACACCAGACAGAATAACCTTAGCAATCTTTGAGATTAGCTCTTTTGGTCCACTAAAAAAAACAGAAGTATAGTTAGAAATAGTTAAATATTTATAAATGTTTTAAACGTACTCTTTAATCAGATTCTCAGTAAACTGAAGCGCTAGTACTTTGCATTTCTGGTTCGTGTTTTCTCCAAACAATGCCTCGAAAATCACCTGAATGCCACGGACTGTATTAATTCCTTTGCCACGACTCTTTAGTAAATATTGCAGCAACTTCTGACGCACACGTGCACTACAGCCCAAAGTCTTTCGCTCGGCGATTTTTGATCCATTTCCCAGAAAGAGTGTATAGAACGGAGCAGATAAATTCGGATCAGTCCAGTCCAGAGAGCTGTTTACTTTGCTTAATTCAGCAATAGCGGGCGTTGCAACACTAAATCGGGTGTCAGCTGAAGTCAACACCAGTTGCACTAGAATGTCGGCATCCGGAAATACTCCGCCACACAAGAAACGACATATGCCTTTTTTCATTTGTTCCAACTCTTCGGCTTTCCAGTTGTTGGCAATCACGCGCTTAAATGAGTATGTACTCATTCCAAGCGGAACATCTCCCTCTGAAGTTACTCTTAAAATGAAAAAACAAAACATAAAAATAATCTATGTGGAAATAAGTGATTAGTAATACCCGTAAGGAAGCAGCATAACGTCTTGGAGAAGACAAATAAATTGTCGCTTCGTAGACGGTTTATCGGCTAAACCTAAAAGACTTAAACGCTTTTCAGGATCTTCTGGAATCTTAATGGAGCCCAACAATGGTAGCACTAACATCAATAACCTGTAAATAGTAAATAGTGTTTAATACATAATCTATATCTATTCCTATAAAAATCTTACTTATCCTGATGGTTTTCCGGTTTACCCTCAAGACAATTCAGAAGAGTGGTTGTAAGCTCCGTTTGCTTTTCAACAGACAGTCGAGGAAAACCCATTGTAATGTATATAATGGAGAAATTGTGCATGAACGTTGAATCAGTACTCTGATATTGAACCAACAGAGCTTCTACCGGCAACTGGACCAGTGCACGAGATTTCAAACGCTTGTTAACATGCGTCAGAACTTCCATTACCTGAAAGTTAGAGTTTGTAAGAATCAAAATATTGAAATAAACTGTATTGTGTATTATGATAATTTTCTTACCTTGCACCGTACGTTTTCGTGGGGCGAAGTGATCTTCAGCAGAACCGGCGTAAGGAATTTAAGGATTGCATTTTCCAGCTGATCATCAGTATCGGCAGTTCCCAAACGGAAAAGCACCCTCTCCAAAAGTTCTGCAATTCCAATTTATACATATTTTTATTTAAAAATAAGTAATTTTAAATATCAATATGCAACACTTTCAACAAAGAACAAGACACACACAAGCAACACAACCAAAAGTGCATCATATTTGTGCTTGTCATTGTGAACTTTCAGGAGTCGCGACAAAAACTGTCTCGACTCTCTGGCCAGCTACGGAATAGCATACAAATTGTCATTTTTACAAAGATAACTAAGGCACAAGGCACTGCCGGGCAATGCAATTGAATTAGTTATAGATTACTCAAAACACGTAAGTATGTTGTAATTGTTTTATTAGCTCACCAATTTCTTCAGCTGACATGTTTGCGTTTGACTATATCTTTCTCACGGTCGGCAAAGAGATCGAGAGAATCTTTTTAATATATCCCAAAACAAAAGTCACTGAACGTCATTTCGATGTGGGATTTATATTTTTAATTTCCTTTCATGGGACATACATTTTTTATTCGTAGTTTTTATATTTTTTTATTTATAAATAATAATTATTTATTACATTATTTTGATTGTTTTTAATCATAAAATATAAAAAACATAAATTTGTACAAACTTTTTCTAGATATATATATGAATATTTAAAAAATCTTTAAATTATTATAATTATGACTTATTTATATGTTATGGAATAATGGACCGATCCTTTGCAAAACATAGTTCATATGTTAGTAATTATCTCGGTAATTATTAATAATGTCATGAACGAAATGGAAATAGCGGGTATCCAGAATTTGAAACCGATCAAAAAACCATTATTAAAAACTGTATTTTTTATGCGAGGTATTTTTGATTTTTTGATGTATAGTTTTATCTACAATCTAAATTTTAAATCAAATTAACTTTGTGAGCAATCCTCAAGGCAATTCTTACAAAATATTATCCATATTCTAAAAAAAATCGATTATTCTTGATTTATCAAATGACCAACCATTGTGACCTAATTGATTCGACTAAATTATCATAGATGGCGCAATAGTACACGCAGAACCAAAATGGAGTCGTCGTGCATACTTTGCATTGGCTTCGCTTTGCCAGCCCTGCATATTTGTGACTCTTCGAAACTTTTCATTTGGGACAGAATTGTTTGATTTGACAGCCTCCGATCATGTCATTTACCGTAATTTTCTCTCTTTTCTCTGCAAAATTCTAAAAATTTCCGACCCGTTGTATGTGAAACGTGTAAACAAAACTCCCGGACATTGTTTTGTGTAAAGCTAACCAAGTTTGTGTCGCGCAAAAGTGAACAACAAGCCAAATTAGAATCGAGCGGTCGACTCGGTCGGTGTGTGTGCCAGCGCGAGTGTGTGTTGTGTGTGCGGTGGTAATTTTGTGTTGTGTCACAAAAATAAAAAATGTCGCTCCCCCTAAACTCTCTGTACAGTTTGACGTGGGGCGATTACGGTACGTCTCTGGTGTCTGCGGTACAATTGTTGCGATGCCACGGCGACCTAGTCGACTGTACCTTGGCTGCGGGCGGTCGAAGTTTTCCTGCCCATAAGATTGTGCTATGCGCTGCAAGTCCGTTTCTTCTGGAGCTTCTTAAGGTGCGTGTGTGTGTGTGTGTGGTGTACATATATTTTGTGTATGTGTGCGTGTATTTAACGTTGCCGCCAATACAAAATGTTCAAAGCGAATACAATAGAATTTATTATATTCTAAATTCAATTAATTCAACACTTAAATGTATGTTATCAATTTTTTTACAGAACACACCATGTAAGCATCCGGTTGTAATGTTGGCAGGTGTAAATGCGAATGATTTGGAAGCGCTTCTTGAGTTCGTGTACCGTGGCGAGGTAAGCGTTGACCATTCCCAGCTACCATCGCTGTTGCAGGCAGCGCATTGTTTAAATATTCAAGGCCTTGCCCCGCAAACATTGACCAAAGATGATTACACTGCTTCCATACAAATACACCCGGGTATGATGCCTCAGCATCATGTTAAAGCTGTTATCGATGTAGGAAACGGAACGTTGGTCAGTGAGGTAATTTCATGAAATGTGTTGAGTTTTATTACAACAAACTAATTTATAAATTATTTTGTAGGGAGAAGAGCTTATCTCTAGCATTGAACAAGCCCAACATCATACAGTACATGCTCATGTCGTTGAAGAAATTTTGCCCGATACAATTACAGAAGTCGTTTCGAATGTTAAAGATGTAATAAATCAGTTTTTGCCAAGCCGCAAACGAAAACCACGCGCAAAGAAACCCAATAACAACTGTAAGATTTTGTGTATACTTATCAAGTCGAAATATTTGACGTGCCAATTTTTATTATATTATAGCTAAGATTCAACGTATCGATGAAAACCTGCAAGTTCCACCACAAATTCAACAACAAATTCCCCAACAGCAGCAGCAACAGCAACAACAACAGCAGCAGCAAATGGTAATCGCATCAACCCCGCAATCCAACACGATAACGGTAACTACGGCTGACAACTGTGATGATATTAAATCGATCATTGAAAAGCAGCCATCTAATGCCATCGATACAAGTATGTGTTTTTGATTTCTAATAACGTAAATAATCAATAGTAATAATACATTTGGTTTAGAACCGAAATCTCGATCTCAATCTGAACAGCCAGCCTCTTGTCCGATCTGTGGAGCCGTAATAAGGCAATCCAGAAATTTGCGACGTCATTTAGAACTAAGGCATTTCTCGAAACCTGGCGTGAAAAAAGAAAAGAAAGGTATTTCTATTAGTTTTACATTTTGTGATACATTTTTTTAACTCGTATTTTATTAGTTGTACCTGGTCAAACGAATGTCGTGCAAACGGTCAATGTGAAGAAAGAACCCGAAGAGATACCATCGACTTCTCAACAACAAACCATATCCTTGTCCGTAACACCACAACAACAGCAAAACGAAACTATCGTTGACACGGGTAGCGGCCAACATCATATTGTGACGCAGCACCAGAACACCGACGGTACAACATCCCTGTCAATTGCGCAAGTGCAGACTTTGCAAGGGCACCAGCTGACACTCGGGAATATGAATCAGGTTAATGTCAATTAATATACAAATGTGTATTTATTGTTTTTTTATACTCTTTTCTTTTTATAATGCTTTATAGGCAACCATACAAATACGGAATGACGAAATGGAATCGGGCCTTATTGCGACACACGAACCAACACTGAGACCGCACACGGAATTATTTCGGGTCGGTGCCGTGTACACTCTAGAAGAGAGGCGCATCGACAACAACAAGCTAACTTAAAGCCTAAGTAAGCTTCAGGTAATGTAAACAGAAACACGGTGGTTTATCAAAAATTAAGCGAGAAAAAGTCCGCCCTAGATGTGCAAAACACAACACAGAATATACGTATGTAGTACGTAAAATATGCAACATCAACTACAAAACAAAAATAAAAACAAAACATTTAGTCTAGGTTAGTGCGTAGGTCTTAATTAATACACACTAGTATTTATTGATGGAGTGCGAACACACGACATCCGTAATTACTCTACTTTTAACACTAAACGTAAGCTAATATAATAACGCAAAGTTATTATTTTTTATGAACGTGTGAATTAAAAAGATGAAAACAAAACCTAATAATAAAAAGAATACGTGTGACCAAATGTTTGGACGAGCGAGTGTATGAACGTTCTTTTTGTATATCAAATTAAAATAATAGTATGTATGTTTTGGGATGAATGAATGAGAATGTTCCGAATCGTTCTAGAGAGTCCATCTTAAGAATTTATACAATGGATCTTACATATGACTAAATTTAAAGTCGACTTTAGCGTTTTCATTGAAATTTTGACGATACAAAGTTTATATACAATTTCGAAATGTTTAGTTTTTTTTCGAGTCGAGTTTTAATAAATTCTCGTAACTAAGAACCATTGTGTCTGTGCTTCTGTTCTGTGTGTTTCGTTGGAAATTAATATATGTTTAATTATCATTGTGAATAGAAAAATATCAAGCATCAGTTTTACCGAAATTGTGTATAAGTAATTTACGAAATAATAATTGGAATTTAAGTTTAATGACAGCAGATCTATCAGTCTGTCTGTACATTATTCAATTGCAATCTTTTTATATAAAATATATTATAAACACAGATTTTTTTATCTTTTATGTAATCACTTTAGTCTTTCAAAGATTATTGGTTGATTTTTTTTGTATTTTCTTTAATTCTAACCGAAATGCACAGTGCCTAAGCACGGACCAACAAAGACCAAAAGGCAATACTTCTAATTATATGCATATTACTTCTAAATAATGTAAATACGTTACATATAAATTCCAATTAAGAATCATATTTTCTTTTTAATTTTCGGTTTCTTAATATTTTCTTGTTTTATTAACAGAATCATTTAATACATTTCTTTAGTATTAATTAATTATAAATAAATAATCGGATGTTTGTTTTCTTTGTGTAAGTATCATGGAATCCGCTTGGATTCCTAACAATATCGTTACTTTTAATTTTATTTAAGTTGTTCAATTTTGGATTATATTCAGTCGAAGAGCGGAATCTTTTAAAGAAATCGTGCGTGTCACCTATGATTTATGATCTTGTATTTACTAATTTACCGTTTAACTGATTTAATTTTGTGTAATACTATTTTAATATTTATTGCGTTCAAACAATACTTCTTTTTTTGAAATCGCCACAGAATTATTTAAAATTTGTTTTATGCTTTATAGTTTATATAAAATACAATATAGTTTAAATCTAAACGCTCACTACGTTGCAGTTTTAACGTACCGCCTAAGTAATAACACTTTTATAGAGAATTCTTTATAAAATAACATGTTATAATAAATAAGCAAAGAAAACAACAACAATTGTATAAATTACTACTTAAGGAAATTAGTACAACTTTGGCATACACCAACCTTTCTGGGCTAAACAACACAAACAAAGCATATTGAAACACTATTTTAACAGACAAATTCAATTCACAAAAAATCGTATTTATTTAAAAAATGTTCGACACAGTCTTTACTTTTTTAACTGTTTCTCATAAGAATCATGATAAAATATCATAAGAAAATGTAAATATTAACACAAAATCATAAAAAATCTTTCATACACACGGATAATATGTACCAAAATACGTAACACTCATCTGTTAGTTGCTAGTTGAGCAAGACATTGACACCAGATAAAAACGATGCGAGTTGTAAATATCCAAACTAAAGTGCTTTTTAGTTTAAACACACTTTTACACATTTAATTATCACAACATATTTTGTCGGAACAGAGTGTTTTTTTTTGTGTATGCAACCTTTAGGTTGATGCACGAATTATATAGTGTGCGCATGAGTGTAAGTGTGTGTGTGTGTGCGATTACAATATAGACATTACATAAAAAAACAAAACGTAATGTTTAAAATCTTTTGTGTAAATATAATAACAATATTTTGTGATTTTTCAATCGAAAAAATCTATAATTCACATCATGTAATTCTCTGTATTATTGAAAAGGTTTATTCTAAATAAAACGTATTTTAATGTAACTCTTTTATCTTTTAAATATATAAATATAATGGTTTATGTTTAGCTCATCTAAGTGGAATGGTCCTTTGCAGCTTATATCATCAATTTGTTTTTATTACAAATAAAACTTTTCGTTTCTATCAAATTTAAACTAAAGATTCATCGACGTACTATTTGGCACTATTAAAACGCACTCACATATATTAACAAGGTTTAAATATTCAATTCTCTAAATAGTAATATTTACAAACAATTACAAAATGGCATAAACTGTTGTTAGTTTATTTTCTCTTTCTCTCTCTCTCTCGTTTACACTCTACAAGTCTTCTTTGAGACTGAAACACTCTCCAAAGAATCGACCCAGTGTGTGATACAAATGATGTCGGACGCCCCACAAACCGTGAGCCTCATCTGGGTAGCTCTGTAAAATTCAGATAAATTAGGTTTAGATTTTTTTGCTCACTACACATCAAAATCACAATCATTTACCATTTGCCTGAACAAAACGTCATGTTGCTCCAGCGCCCTGGACAGTACCATGGCTTGTTGATAGTGCACATTATCATCTAGTGTTCCGTGGATGAGGTAGTACTTTTTACCTCTGAACGATTCAGCGCGAGAAAACAGGAGGGAATCATTGTATCCGATCAAGTTATCTGCCGCTGTTGGCAGTCCCATGTAGCGTTCCGTGTAGATTGAATCTGCGTGATTACATTTGTATTATTTTGGCATGCCTTCGAATAATAATCCAAGCACTTACCATATAACGTCCAATCAGTAACCGGGGCCACCGAAGCAGCGCAGCTGTACACTTTGTTATCGTCTTTGGCCAAGGCCATGCCAGCAGCATATCCGCCGTAGCTCCAGCCCCAAATTGCAATACGTTTTGCATCAATGTATGGCAAAGTCTGGTGCAGTTTACTATATGATATTTTAAAATATATTTTATCTGTTTGTTGTTGTTTAATTAGAATAAATCTTCTTACGTAGCTGTTGCTGTCTGATCATCAATCTCAACTGTTCCAAGTTTCCTGTAAACACTGTGCATTAACTTGTCTCCACGCAATCCAGATCCGCGACCGTTGATTTGAGCATAGATCACAGATTTGTTGGATGCCAAATAGCTGCCCCAGTTCAAGTCCCACTTGTCATTTCCGGCGTACGAATCCGGTCCAGCGTACACATCAATGAGCATAGGATACTTAACGGAACCACTTAAATCTGCATTTGGAGGTATTTGCAGTCGTACTTTGGCAATAATTCCGGTGTCCAGTGTAATACTGTGGTATTCAATACGTGGAGTAACCTTCTCCTTAAGTGCCTCTCGAAGTTCAGAATTACTTTCAATTTCTTCGACCAATTTAAGAGTAACGTCTGGAAATTGCATTATGTAAAATTAGTTTCTAAATTCTGTGTGATCTTTTTATAATATGTACCATTGCCAGTTACGGCCCACGAGTACACGTCCACACGGGGAACCGATGGTCCTTCGGTCGTAAGCAGTACACTATTTTCACTGAATTCAGCCGAAAAATATGTTTGTGGCACACCATCTTGGCTTATGTTACACGTAAGGCACTGTGCGGTTTGTCCAGCAACTGCTCGCACTGCATAAATGTGAAGCACATGAGAGTCTTTCTCTGTGTTTGCGGTGTAAAATACGATATTGGATACAGAGTCCCACTTGAGAATTTCTTGCACCACAAAACGTCCGCTGGTCAGAGCCACTTCTGTGCCACTGGTCGTGTCGACCAGAGTTAAATGACGATATCCACCATCTGAACCCTGTGTACAGCATTGCAAATTGATTGAGTACAATAAATACCAATATATAGCTAATATTAAAATGTACCTGCTGTTGTGAGTTAATGATCAGCATTTGATTGCCATCAGCACTAAACATTGGTGGTTTAAATAGATCTAACCAACCCTCAGCGGATTCGATGGTCTTGAACACATTGCACGTGTTCCCGGAACAGTTCTGCACGTAAAGTTTGTTTTGCACTCGGTTCATCCAAACGGACACCAGCGTCTGGTTGGTTTGCCATGACACGGCCGTGATAATGTGATCTTGCTGACGAAGTGGTTCAGGCACCACATTGGCGTTCGTCACAATTGTCTGGCCCGGCACAATACCGACCAGATCAACCGTGAATAGGTTGACAACCGGATTTGAGGTACCGACCTGTTGTTTAAATTCAATAATTAATTATTTTTATTATTTCGTTATGTATGCATTAGTTTCATAATGGCCCACAAACCTTTGGATAAGGAATAGCCAAACCCAATGTGTATTGGAACTCAAGCACTCCCGGTTGTCCGTATATGGGTAGATTCATCAAATGTACAGACGTATCGTCAAATTGCACATAGGCAAGCTTGGACCCATCTGGCGAGAACCACACGGCCTCTTTCGATGCAAATACTTCCTCTGCGAGATAGTATTCATTTAAGATTTCGTTTAATTTCAAATTAATGTTTCGTACTAACCCTCGTACACCCAATCGCAGACGCCATTAAATATTGTTGCATTTCCATTGCTGGTGATTTGTACTTCTGGAGCCCTTGCATTGGTCTTGTAGTAAATGTTGCGTTGCCACACATAAACCAGTCCATTATCAACTGGTGACCATTGAGTCAACTCTAAGTGCTCCTGAAGACCGTTCACAGTCAACGGAAACGTCTGCTTAGTAACCAAATCAACTATATCGTACAAAGATGCTGTGCTATGCCTGAAAATCTATAAAATAGTTTACCAGTAAGTTGAAGTCGTTCCTAAATATTGTATTCAAATACCTACCCTCTGGGTTTCCCTGCTTATCAGTATGTACTTCTTGTCGGGCGAAAACTCATAGTTATTAATTTGGCCGATGAGCTATTAGATAAAAACAATTTATTATTATAGAGAGCTTACTGATGTAATACTCGTATATTTCTAGTAAACTTACTGGATAATCGACAGCTCCTAGGAGAATCGTGGTTTTCTCTGTGACCACATCATGCGTCACAATATTTCCCTGTGAGAGTTGTAAATGATTTTATATATAATATAGTTTTAAAATATATAACTAACAATAAAATGTACTTACGTTAATATCCCTGAACAACAATTCCGTGCCCGAGTACCATGTGGCGTTACCACGCTGTGCCGACAGTCTTCCACTCAAATAGTCTTCCAGTTCAATTGTGCCAACGATGGGCGCTGGGGTTGGCGTGTTTTCGTCATTGTTGCGCGTCACGAAAACGACCACAACGGCAATGATTGCAATAACTACCAGGAATATGACTGAGATCACGGCGATCTTTTTGATGTTGGCCTTCTTTTTGGATCCTACCAGTTCCTGGTGAGTGGATTTAACATACAATTATTATAGAATGAATGTTAAAGTATAGAAAAGTAGGTTTTTTTATCATTGAAACAGTTTTAGGGGACCTTTGGCTAAAAAATAGTTAGGAATGTCTTAAGATTAAATAATCAACAATTTCAGTTTTTTTTTAGATTTATTTGTATAATTTTGTCCATATATATTATTATTTTAAGAACATATTTTGGTAAATTAAAAGCACGATTTAAAGGATTATCTTTGGTTGCCCTACTCATCAGTATCGGTGTAATGATGATAAAAATACAATATTATTGATTCCAAGGACAATAGTTAGATTGGATCTACTCTAACTATTTAATTTATCATCGGCATCTTCAAATTGTCGTTAAGTTACTGTAGAGAATCTGTTATATTTTTTATTAATTATGCAAATAAGCGTATAAGAAAAAATATTTTGGAATTTTAGCATTCATCAGATTCATCACAACTTCTCTACAAACTATATTTTTCTCCTGCGTTACTCTATAAAAGCTTCTTTAATACTCTTATTTCATAGCTTATTTATTAATTTATGTTCAATTAGGACACCACCGAAAGTTATAATTTTACCGTGGCCTAATAGTACATACAAACATATTTAAATATTATCAACCATCAACCTTACAAAATAGGTTAATTATATATACTTTTTTATCTATAAGTAATTATTTAGTGAAGGTGATGTTAATAATTAAAAATGTATTATGTGTGTAATTAATTTGCTCTAATGTAGTAAGAATTAAGTAGGAGGTGTCTTATTTACTTGAGGGTAATGTTTTTTTTGTTTAAATTCAGTACATATTGACACAACGAGTTATGGCGCCAATTGTAGCAATATTACTATTTTATATCTTAAAATACAATAATTGTTGACAAAAATATGTATAAATTCATCAAAATAAATTGACAAAATGAAAACTGTCTAATTTGCATTTGTATGAGGTGATGTTTGAACTAACAAAATTCATACATACAAATTTGCATAAATTACTCAGAAACAGACTTTTATTATGGTAAACTTTAATAAAGTCTTCTAAAAATTGAATATTGAGCGTACATACGCTTCGAAAATAATATAATATATGTACATTATTGTTAAATGTAATACCTTTTTAATAACCTAATTCTTTCTACAAGCGTACAAATGGTAATATATTGATTGATTAGAGCTATAACACAATTGTATAATATTAACATGATTGTGGCTAGTACCAATGTTTTGTTTAATCTAACAACTCAAGACAGTGTCAAGTTTATAATCTGATAACTGATGATAACATTAATACATTGCTCAAAATGTCAATTGTTTAGATAAAATTGCTCAAATAAATTTGTAAGTGTGTACAATATTTTAATCTGATAATGGCATCGAAAATGCAAAGAATGAAAAATGATATTGTTGAATTGGGTATATGTGTTTTGATAACACAATGTGAATATAAAAATAACGATAAATGAGTTTGAATGATATTTTTTAAAACGATTTCTGTTTTTTTAATCTGATGGTTATGATTCTTTAATTTTATTACACCTAAATATAAAAATAAAGTACAGGTAAAATAAACCACAACTTTATTTATATTTCGTAGAGACCTATTAAAATGAAGTAAACATTTTGTAGCTCTAGAGAATATATATAGTAATTGTTTTAATAAAACAATTAGTTAAAAATGAGATCTCGTTTATTTCGGACAAAATCAAAAATTTGAATCTAAATAGAATTAAAACATAGCAGATCTTGCTTTCTTAAATATTCTTTTTTAACAAATAAGGCGTGTGGGCATCTTAAATGCGAATTGATAAACATTAATTTATAGGAACACAAGTAAACACCCTGTAAGTATATTTTATATATGTAGAACAGTATGTTTAGGAAATATGCATGTACATATATAAAATATAAGTTATATATTATATATAATATATAATATAGGACTTGAAATTTAGCAACGCATTCTGATTCAGTGATTTTCGGTGAGAATAAATTTACATATTTGTATATAAATGTGTAAACACTTCTCTCGATAATGTTTGGTCGGGATGTGTTTGTTTTAAATTAAATCAAAAAGGACAAACGACGGCACTGCATTTACGAATTAATATTCATTGTGCTACAAAACGGGATCATGTATATAAATTTGTTCAATATATTATATTCAATGCATACATGAATAATAGAATGTTTACAAATATATATACATGTAAACAGGAAAGTATACAGGGTGTTTTAAATGGTGCTAGGCTAATTCGTCCCTCACAATTCATCCCGCACAATTCGTCCCGCACAATTTGTCCCTGCCCAAATCGTCCCGTAC
>JAAAKO020006129.1:0-19740 GCA_010015015.2 Bolitophila cinerea | reverse complement strand
ACATATATATATTGTATATACATTACATGTTTTTATATATTATTTTAAATATGACAATCTCCATTTCGTAATTACAATGTTTTATTTGAATTTTACCAGGTAAATCAAATAAATCAAAACCAAAAATCAATGAATCTGATATATTTATAAAACTATTTTCATAATTGCAAACTTTACATTTTTTTGTCTCATTAAAAATGAGGTTACATATTTTAAAAGGCGTACTTTTTAAATGCAGTAATTACAAGCCTAAAAACAGAACTAAAAATATTTAATAACTAGTATCACATAAACATATGTTTCCGATCTCCTGTGATATCGTCATTTTACATTAAATTGACTGGTTTTGCTTGTTATTTGATTGTTTTTTTTGTATTATAAAAACAAACAAAAAAACTTTAACCTGTTTGGGCATAAAGTTCAGTTTAGGGTCAATGAGCGAAATGTTCAAAGACGGTGGTGTCCAAAACCCATCCTCATATATTAGTTGGCTAATCGAGAGTCGACTAATCATGATTTGTCCAATCGTATTAATTCGCTATCATATCATTGGACTATCGCGTTTCGTCAAAATAAGTGACAACGGAAAAACTAGGTAAAGTATATAAATATAAAAAAAATCTGCTCATTCATGAGCTGGCCTATCAATGTTGCAAGTGATGACGTTGGCTTATGGTTCACCCTGTTAACTCCGACTCCTACACATTGAAATCATATCTTGAAACATTCCTGGTCATTTCGTTGGCACCTCAAAACCAAAATTATCAAAATGTGTTTAAAAATAGTCGATTAATAAAAAAAAATTAACGCTTTTGAGGAATTGTTGTGCTACCTTTTAATGCAACAATACTGTCTGAAATTGTCTAAAATAATTTTGATGCTTTTGCTTTTAAAAATAATATAAATGTTTGTCCCGTATGGGTTCCTATACCATTCATCCGATTGACACAATATTTTGAAAATGTTAGTTTGGTCTGTAAGCTGGTTTTTAGTTATGTTTTGTTCCAATAGTTGGCAGTTGGTGTTAAGATATATCCAAAATTCGTATTTGTGGATCGATTCGGCTTATATTCACAATGAAAGAGTATAGGTAGTAAAAAATCAGAAAAAGGACTTGGTAGGTGGCGCTGGTCGTTCTTTTGATAAAAATATATATTTATCTTCATATCGTTCGGTCTTCGGAGAACATTCTATGCTACACACCATCGGGTGTAAAGCGGTTTAATCTTATCTACCTGCTCTATAAGAATGTAGGTCTTGCAGAGTAACCTTGGCTTAGATTTCTGCGAACCATCTCTAATATGGTGTGTGGTCAGAAGCGCCAGTCTCATCACCGCCCAACATACAGATGCCATAGGCGCTGTCTTGGCTCAAAATGCTGCTCGTTCTCTAAAATTACGTTCAACTATAGTCTCCTAAATTTAAAAAAAAAAACAATTTTAGGGTATAATTGGTCTAAAAGACTTCAAAATATCGGTATAGATCACGGAATACTAAATTCAGGTTTTCCTCAAACAAAGAATCTTCTAATTTTTTTCACTTTAATTTCCGTTTTTAAAACAATGTGGGAAGCAAACCCGAAATTCTTTTCAACCATACTGAAAGTAAAAGTTTTACTTGACCCTGGAAATGGTATAGATCTTAACTAAAGGTAAATATCTTTATATACTATAGTTTTCGTAGTTAAAGACTTTTAGCATACTTTTGTAATATAACTTCTTTGCAAACTTGCCGATTTTTCTTTTCGTAGTGGGCTTGCGGTGGCACGGCCAGGCGCGCAGCGTTGGAAGTCTTGCGCTTGAAGCGTTTATTCTTTATTGTCGCGGCTGCACCGAGTCGAGAGCGCGGTTGTCCAATTAAAACCGGTTCGATGCTTTATTATCCACTTCAAGATGCCTCCACAAGCGTTCACGACCAACGACCAACGCGTCGTTTGGTACACTTTAATGCGCTTGCGCGGTAAAGTACTTTTCCTCATCGTAGACGTCGTTTTTGTTGTTGTTGTCTTTGTCGTCGTCGTCGTCATCTTGAGTCCATCGTTGGATTACGCGCATAATGTGTATTGCCCTGCAGCACAACCGAGATGTGCACAGATGCGCAGAGATAGTAATTCACAAGACAATGCAGTCAATTATATTATGTGTACAGAGAGACACGAGTGTGTTTAGTGTATACTATATATATATGCTACGCTTCACATATACATATAACATATATAACTATATATACGTAATATAAGCATGTAAACGTGTTTGCTATTGTATTGTGTGCTGCCTGAGTTTGTTACCGTGTAACGGTGCACACACGCTCGACTTACACACACAGGACTGTTCCGTTCTTCTTTGCTGTGGATCTGTGGTGCTTCTTTCGATCGTACACACACACACACACATTTCCCTTTTGCGCGCGAAACGCATGTATATTCAATTTACACACGCGCGTGTGGTTTGTTTTTATCGTGCTCTGTCACATGACCCCACCTAAGACCGTTTTTATATATTCAATATATATATATATATATATACTTTAGTACGTCTATCTATAATATAGACAGTAATATTTACCTAAAACGAGAGAGAAAGAAAGTTATAATCGGAGAACCTATTACATACCTATTTTAAAATCAATGATTATTTTCTTCTTCCACAGGCTATGGACGACGTGAAGTGGTCGAGTTCCTGCTAACCAACGGCGCATCCATTCAAGCTTGCGACGAGGGTGGCCTTCATCCACTGCATAATGCATGCTCCTTTGGTCATGCTGACGTTGTCCGACTGCTTCTTGAGGCTGGCGCAAGTCCAAACACCACAGACAATTGGAACTATACACCATTACATGAGGCTGCCAGCAAGGGCAAGATCGATGTGTGCATTGCATTGCTTCAGCACGGTGCTAATCCAAATATTCGCAATTCAGAGCAAAAGACCTCTTTAGACCTGGCCGACGAGACAACGCGACCCGTTTTAACAGGTGAATACCGTAAAGATGAACTTCTTGAAGCCGCACGTTCCGGTGCTGAGGATCGTCTGTTGGCACTGTTGACACCGTTGAACGTGAACTGTCACGCCAGCGACGGACGCCGTTCGACTCCTTTGCACCTGGCTGCCGGCTACAATCGCATTCGAATCGTTCAGATTCTATTGCAACATGGTGCCGATGTACATGCAAAGGACAAGGGTGGTCTGGTACCATTACATAATGCCTGTTCCTATGGTCACTTTGAAGTCACCGAACTGCTCATCAAACACGGAGCTAACGTCAATGCCAACGATCTGTGGGCTTTTACACCACTACACGAAGCAGCATCCAAGAGTCGTGTCGAGGTGTGCAGTCTATTGCTGAGCGAAGGAGCCGATCCAACACTGTTGAATTGTCACAATAAATCAGCCATCGATTCGGCGCCGACGCGAGAACTTCAGGAACGAATCTCTTGTAAGTGTTTCAGACCTATAATCTTATTTATAGAAAATATAATTAATTTGTTATACTTATAGATGAATATAAGGGTCACTGTGTCCTAGACTCATGTCGTCAGGCTGACATTCCAAGACTGAAGAAAAACCTCACCTCGGACACAGTCAACTTTGTGCATCCGTACACCGGAGACACGCCACTGCATTACATTGCAATCTCAGTGTATCCAAAGCGAAAGCAACTACTCGAAATACTATTGCGAAAAGGTGCAATGCTAAATGAGAAGAACAAAGACTTTCTAACACCGTTGCACCTTGCCGTCGATCATTCACTGTACGATATCATGGATGCACTGGTTAAGAGTGGTGCCAAGGTGAACACATTAGATGGTCTTGGTCAAACGGCATTGCATCGGTGTGCACGTGACGATAATGTCCAGGCGTGTCGTCTGTTGCTCTCCTACAACATCGACTCAACCATAATGTCACTACAGGGATACACTGCCGCTCAGCTGGCTTCAGAGAACTGTTTAAAAATTCTTAAAGATCCACCGGACACCGTTGATCTTGAAGTACAATTACTAGACGCTGCCAAAGCTGGTGATTTGGATACCGTGCAGCGTATTGTTCTAGCTACACTGCACACTGTAAACTGTCGTGACCTAGACGGACGTCACTCGACACCATTGCATTTTGCGGCTGGCTACAATCGTGTTCCGGTCGTGGAGTTCTTATTGGAACACGGTGCCGAAGTGCATGCATCCGACAAAGGTGGTTTGGTACCATTGCACAATGCATGCTCTTACGGTCACTACGAGGTCACAGAACTACTGGTTAAGCACGGTGCAAACGTAAATGTGGCTGATCTCTGGAAGTTTACACCACTCCACGAGGCTGCTGCCAAGGGAAAGTATGAGATTGTAAAACTGTTGCTGAAGCACGGTGCGGATGCTAGCAAAAAGAATCGGGACGGAGCGACACCGCTGGATTTAGTGCGTGAGGGGGATCAGGACGTAGCAGATTTATTGCGTGGCAATGCTGCACTTCTGGACGCAGCTAAAAAGGGTAACCTGGCACGTGTACAACGTCTCGTCTCGTCTGAGAATATCAACTGTCGTGATGCACAGGGTCGAAATTCGACTCCACTGCACCTTGCGGCTGGTTACAATAATTTCGAGGTAGCCGAGTATTTGCTTGAGAACGGAGCCGATGTGAATGCACAGGACAAAGGTGGTCTGATTCCGCTGCATAATGCATCTTCATATGGTCACCTAGACATTGCGGCACTGCTCATCAAACATAATACAGTTGTAAATGCGACCGACAAATGGGGTTTCACACCATTGCATGAGGCCGCCCAGAAAGGACGCACTCAACTGTGTGCACTGCTGCTGGCGCACGGTGCTGATCCGTACATGAAGAATCAAGAAGGTCAAACTCCTATTGAGCTTGCATCTGCCGAAGACGTTAAGTGCTTATTGCAAGACGCCATGACATCGTCGCTGGCCAATCAGCAATTGTCCACGTCATCGATGTCTCTGGTCACACTGTCGCATTCCCATCAGCCTTCCACAGCCATTACGCCAACCACCGAAACGGTGACATTGCCGACGGGTGCATCTATGACTCTAAGCGTTCCAGTTCCACAGACACCAAGTCGCTCGTGCTTGAGTCCTGCACAAGGTGCCGAATCGCATACAGACGGTGTACCCGATGAGCTTATCGAAACTGAGTCGGTGTCCAGCGTAGCTAATCTTTTGACTAGGTTCGTAGAATGTAATCTAATTATTTCAGAAGACATAACTAATCAAATGTGTTTTTAGCCTTCAGTTGGATCATCTTATTGACTTGTTTGAGCGCGAGCAGATCACACTTGAGATTCTGGCCGAGATGGGTCACGAAGATCTAAAGCAGGTTGGCGTTTCAGCGTATGGCTTTCGCCATAAAATTCTCAAGGGTATTGCGCAACTTCGCGCCACAACAGGTAAAACTCACACGAGACGTAATTATATATAAACTTCTTTATTTGAAATTAATTTGTTGTTTTTATATTTTTAGGCATCGGTGTAGCACCTAATCCCGGAACACTTCTAGTAGACCTTCTTCCCGATGACAAGGAATTTCTTGCCGTCGAAGAAGAGATGCAGGCTACAATTCGAGAACATCGAGACCTCGGTCAGTCCGGTGGATATTTTAATCGTTATAACATGATACGGGTATTTTTTTGCATTTTGAAATTGTGAATTGTACATCAATTAAAATTATTATTATGTTCTACAGATCCAGAAAGTACAAAACCGTAAACTGTGGGAACGATATGCCCATCGACGCACCGAAATTTCCGAAGAAAATGGTCACCAATCCAGCGAGCGAATGCTTTTTCATGGCAGTCCGTTTATAAATGCAATCGTTCAGAAAGGATTCGATGAACGTCACGCATATATTGGCGGTATGTTCGGAGCGGGCATCTACTTTGCTGAGCACAGTTCAAAAAGCAATCAATACGTGTACGGAATAGGTGGAGGCATTGGCTGTCCAGCGCATAAAGACAAATCATGCTATTCATGTCCTAGGTATTAATTTTGTGATTTAAATGTTGAAATTGAATTTTACATATTGTTTTGTGGTTGAACAGGCAATTGTTGTTGTGCAGAGTGGCATTGGGAAAATCTTTCCTGCAGTTCAGCGCTATGAAAATGGCACATGCTCCACCCGGACATCATTCTGTTATTGGTCGACCGTCCGCCGGTGGTCTTCACTTTCCCGAATATGTTGTCTATCGTGGCGAACAGGTAGATTGATTTAATTTGTTTGATTATAAAAAAAATTGTAACGTAAACTTCTAAAAATCCAACAAACAAAAAACAGGCTTACCCAGAATACCTGTGTACGTACCAGATAGTGAAGCCCGAGGACAGTTCTAGCGGAGCCGAAGAAACGACGAGATGATGGACAACACTGCCTGCATTAAATAGCGCCTCGAACAATACAACGACTCAAAATACAATTATTTTAACGAAAAACAAATTCCGTCAATTCATGATCGTAACACCGGTTGTGTCAATCGATCGCAGTTACCAGAACGATGACGTGAACGTAGGGAGTAGTGGTCGCTTAGAGTCTGGTGGCCGTCCGTCCAACAACAATCATCCCACGTCAACAAATAGCACCACCAAACTGCTGTTGCCTAACTCCGGATCAGCAGCAGCCTCGTGGCGCTGGTGCTCGTTCTTTTGCTCTGCCATCAAGTGCTTTGGCAACAGCAGCCTGTCCACGGTGACTACCACCACCACTACTACTGTTACAGGCGAAACCACAACGAATCGACAATCATCATCTGGCTTCATGTTGACCAACAGCCAGATAGCTGCTATTGGAACACCACGGAGGTCATGCGATAACAACCGAAACATAACATATGAGCTGTGACTGCTGCCGCCGGCTAACTGCCTTCTATTCATTGATCTCAAGTTTCTGGCATGCGTTCAATGGAATTCATTGCTTTACCTTGATATAGGTATTACGTTTATAACATTAACTAGATAGGTTTTCTTTCGATACAATAATCTATACACATAAGAGAATGAGCTTGTTTTCAGAGTACTCTCTGCAATGTAATGTGTAATGTGTGTGTGCACTCATTCAGTAAATACATTCAATATAGTACATAATGTACATTGTGCAACAATAAAATATTTAGAACGTTCGAGTTTTTCGTATATACCATAATATAATAATATTTATGTAGTAATAAATATAAGTTGAAAGAAAAATATATAATTCAATCTATAAAATCTAAGAACGTATTTTTTTCGGCAAGACGTATGGTTGTTTTTCTATTATTTATAGTATAAACATATATTTTGTATTAAAAAGAGGGGATTCTATAAAAGGCATTCCAAGAATATTATAGGTAAAGTATAAAACAATAGAATCTGCTGTCGTTTTTGTATAATTCGCTTTTCATATTGTCATCTCGTCACCAATCTAAAAAAATACATTTTGCTCGGAAGATTCTTTAAGTGGTTAAAAAAATGGTGGTCCTAGAGTTAAAAAACACAAAAATAACAACAGCTGTCTATCTAAAGTTGAGATCATGTTCTTGGATTTTTGATCAACACAAAAATGCAGCAATAGCCACTTTCCCTGAATCTGGAATCAACTCGTCCTCCCATGCTTCAGCAGAAACCATAGCTAGAGGGTCCGGGTTCTTAATCGGTCTGCTACAACAGTTTTACTTCAATTCGGCTGAATGGTCTTATCCCTTATTCCTTATGGAGTAAAGAGCTAATAGATGGTCAGCTAACGCTATTGTTATGCTTTAACACACTCCTGTTCCTCACGTATAATAGACTCCCATTTCTTGGTGAATGCCGAAGTATTGATCAAATGTAACCAGCTAACCATGTTGAAAAAAAGGTTAAGTGAAAAATATTGTTTCCTATTTTAGATGTTGAATTTAAGATTTCTCATAAAATTTAATGGATACGGAAATGTGCAGTTTCAAGACCACTCTCTTTAATATACGATTTTTGAATTACCTACATTTTCTTTATTACAAGGGTTTTTTTTGTGAAGTCTACAATATTTTTACAGGGTTAAATTAATTTCAAATTAAAAAATCTGTGCTTTGTTAAATGATTATACTTTTATTTGTTTTCTCGAATTACATATATATATAATAAAATTATACGAGTGGACGCGCGCCTCATCCTTTCCAAAATGCCTTAGCGCATGTCCTTGTGGCAACACGAACAGTGTATGCAATCAAAATATTTTTAACAAATACTAAAATACAAAATCTATCGGTCGTGTTTGTAAAATGTAGAACACAACCAAAAGAAAAATTATGAAAAACTACAAACCAATTTGGCGAAACTACCAAATAAATGGACGCAAAGCAAGAAAATTCGGAGCGACGACCGAAAAAGGCTTAAAATGAGAATTCATTAAAATCAAATTATAATCATTTTTTAATATATTTATATATTTATATGTGTGTGTGTGTATTTGTGTTTTTCTGTGTAGACCCCAATTCTGTGTTTGCTGGGTTTGTATGTTTGATGGATAAAAGAAGATATTACTACAAAAACGTTTCAGATGGTGTCTATATATACGTGTGTGTGTTCATTCAAAATTATACAATGCAATACACGGAAGCATCTATAAACATGCCGCGAACATAGAAAAAATTATATATTTACAATAATATATTTTAGTTTTATTGTTGTTGTTGTTTAATAATACTGTATTACATACAAGAAATGCACTTTTCGGAAACTTACATAATTAGTTTTTCGTTTAGTTTTTTTTGTTGTTGTTGATGTTTGTTTTGAAATATATTCGTTTTCTCATATATTTTATTATTAAGAAGATTTCTTTTTCTTTTTGTGGTGCACTTTTGGTTTTGCTTAAACGTTTTTTTGTGGATGTTTGTGTGTTTGTGATTAGTGTTGTTTGGTAATTATATACCACGGGAAGAAAATTGTTGATTGTTGAATGGAGGCGAGGGCGTTCGGGTTGCATTGGCAGAGAAAAATATTCGCGCTATTTCGCAAAATCTGTAAGTTTATTCTCACGGCAGACAAAATTGCGTTTTTACTCTTAAATATATACGTAATTTAATACCATTATACACATTTAATAACATTCTACTATACTCTCTTTTTAAAGTATATTTTTGTTGATTTGCAAAATATAAATATGTATATGAGATCATTTTTAGTGTGTGTGTGTGTTTAATTTTTTTTGTGTTGAATCGAGAGTAAAATCTTAGTAAAATGTGTTCCCGGGAGGGGAACGCGAATGCATCTTCACATCACAGGTTAATTAGTTTCTGAGGTACATATTATTATTGCAGGTTTATTTTTTTTTGAGTGTTTGTGTTTATTGATACACATATCTGCTAGTCATTTGATTAGATCTCACTCCTACAAGAAATACAAAACTAAAGAAGGTTTCCTAATATTGTCAACACACTTCTTTTTCTTCTTCTTTTCAGACATACGAAAAACAAAACACACAATTATAATAAATATCACAAGTTTGCTTCGTAACATATGAGAAAAAATGTATAATAGAGTTAAAACCTAGACGATTTCGATTGTTTGAGTTTTCCTCTCTTTGCATCTCGGATTTGTTCAGTTTTTGCAATTTTCTATCGCAGTGTAATTGAATTATTTTGTTTTCTATTTAGGAACGAATTTAAGTGCGTAAAATGCGTAATTTATTTTAAATTTGTCATGGTGGGCGCTTCAAATATACTTTATAAACTAAACACACACAAATATTAAAAAAAAATGGTAATTATCTTGACTGGTTAAATTATGTACGAAATAATTGTATTTATTATAAGGTATCGACAAATTATGTTGTAGAGGAATATCATTAATTTGGGTGTGTGCCTGTTTTTATATCGTTGTTATGTATGAATTTATCACGAATTTATAAACGATTTTTCGCAGTTAAGTGTACTTTAGTTTTCTCGCGTTGCAACCAAACAAATGTGTGTCTCTTCTATAAAAATATATATAATAATATATTTATACACATATGTATTCATATATAACTATATATTATATATAGTTTCAATGTGTTAATAAGGACAAATTTTACTAATCTTCGATAATAATGTTTCTTAAACCTTTTGCTACCAGTCTTTTTCTATACAGTTTTTTATTTGTATTTTATGTTTTTGTATATTGTTTTAATATCGTATGAGAATAAAACGGTTCATACAAAATTTAAACTAAAAAAATAAACAAAGAAGAAATGTTAAACAAAAAAGTAAAAATTAAATAACTTGCAATTTGTAATTATTTCAACAGTAATTTTTGGATACACATCCAGCGCGCTGCACACGATCATACACGATGCAATTTATTATAAATAGATAGAAATTGTAATATTGAATTTCCGTCATTAAATTATGTGTGTATGTGTGCGGGCTTGTGAATATGTAGTATATAAACACTACTACTAAGTATTTCGTATTTATTTTAAAATTTTCAATTTTTAACACGATTCATTTTTAGTATGTGTTTTTCTTAAATTGCTGCTGTTGATTTTTTTTAAATTATATCTCGTGTGCTATTTGTTTTAATGTTTTTATACATTGTTAAATATATAATATAATTAATATGTGTTGTAAATCACTAGCCTTGTTGTTTGTGTGTTTGTATTTTGTTTTCTTTCATTTTGTTTGTTGTTTTTGTTGTTCTTGTTTAATAATAGTGAATGCTAGACCGCGTTCATAGACAACATATTTGAATCATTATATATTAATGTTTTTGTTGTTGTTGTTTATGTTTTCGCTATATAATTGAAATATTTTCTAAAATTATTCTTTCGTTGCGAGAGTTGCATTCAGATGCGTTTCCGCAATGCAAGTCTCTGTGTCTCTCTCTTGCCACAAAATTGTATGTATAATACACGATTTGGCAAATGACCGACTTTTTGGGTTCGTTGAACTAATCAAAAACGGCAAACGGTATTTTATATATATAGTAGTTGTAGCAATAGTTGCAGTATATGTATGTGTGTGAGTTACTATTATTTATAATCATACACACAAAACATTAACAAATATAAATACATTGAACATCATAAATTTATGTTGCGTCCGTGTAACACGGCACAGGCACAGAATAAATTTCTCTTAAAATTCATAGTATTTTCAATAATATACATATTATTGTTGGTTTGTTTATTTGTTTTAGTACATGTGTGTGTATTATTGATTGTTTTATAAATAAATTATTTTTTGTTATCACAGATATTGCAATTTATATATATATTTTAGGTTTGTTTGTTTCATGAGTTTATTTTCTCTTTTTTTTGTAAATTTAATTTATTCATAGTTATACAAATTGAAATGTAAAACAAATACAACACAAAATAAAACAATACAAATTTTTGGCTCATTGAGCGATCGCCCGCAGGCCACACAGGATAGTAGGAAGCCTGTGATTTTTATAACGACTTTTTTAATTTCAAATTTAACTCTGTTCTATAAATGTATATTATAATACTGTAGCAAAAGTTTTTCTCCGCTTATTATCTTCGTTTTTGGTTTAGTGTGTTTATTCCTGGCTGTGGATGTGTGTGTGTGAGAGGATTGTATACGAAAATATTATATATTTATTCTGGATATTGATAATTTTATGCAAATTGTTAACTTCAAATATATTAGTGATTTGATAGTGTTTGCAATTTAGATTGTTTTTAAAAGAAAAAAAATCTAATGTTAATAATACTAATTGTTGTGTATCGAGAAAAAGGAACGAGTTTTGATTTTTCTCTTTCGTTTTTAATGCGTATGCCATAAGATCATTAAAATATATTTATTATTGGACTTTGCCATAAAAGAGAATCATATATTATTTCTAGCACAAAGTGTGCGAGATGGGCATTGTGTGTAGCTGTAAATATCGACTAGACCCGATGGCATATTATATAATTAATACGATTTCATAATTGTTTGAGTGTTTTTTACTTTTAGTTTTTGATTTAAATTAATTGTAATTTCTTAACTAGCTTATGAACACACAAATTATAAACATTTAATTTTTAATTACGCGGTAATGATTAAGCATTTTGTTTCGAAATACACATAATTATTCTGGAACGTATTTACAATTCTAAATATTTATATGACAAATACTAAAATATCACGCGTAAAAAAAACTTTTCGCTGTAATGTATGTGTAATAGCTAGTATGGGAGAAATTGTATTTAATATGCAAGTTAAATACTAGCAAAACTACTAGTCTTCATATAATTTTAATGTGTTAGATATTTTAAAAACAAATAGTTTTGACGCGTTTTAAAATACTCTGAATTTTTGTAATTATTTTTATGTTAGTTTGAAAATTTCTCATAACTATTACAAGTAGTTGTAGTAGCTGGTTTTAAATAATTTGTTTCTTTATATACTTGTGAGAGAGATGGTGGGTTTATTGGATTCAAGTACTGTCCAACCGATCAGTTCGGACAGATTTTAAATAAATAATTCATGCATTTATAAGGACCGCAGCTTCTATGCATCGTGTCCGACAAAATTACAAGTATCGATTTTAATGACAACACTGAAAAATATTCTTGAGATACTATTATTAAATATATTTATCAAACACAAAATATGTCTCTGCATTTCGTTTAAACGCGTTTGTTTTTGTTTCATTTTGGTACCAACAATATTCACAAATATAATTTAAGCGAAACATATATATATATATATATATATCCACAAATTGCAAGTGGTGTAAGTGTGTATGAATAGTTTGTGTTTCCGTTTCTTTATATTTTGTGTGTATGTGTTTTAAATAATATGACGAAACCTTTAAAACGAAAATCCGTGCGAGTATACTCTACTAATAATCGAAACTCCCTTCTAGTGCATTTCAACAATACAGTCAATTCTATAATATATAGATGTACAATTATTATATTATATAATATATATATATTTATAAATATATATATATAAGTGAGTTTTACATGTGTGTTACTTTATATAATGTTAATTGTGCACATGGGTGGCGCACACAAAAGATGTTTGTCCAATCGCAAAGCGACATAAAAAAAACACAATAAACTACATTATTCGGTTCTGCATTTGGTACACTAGTACCTGAACAATTTGAGTGTATGAAAAAATAAACATTTAAAATTAGAGGATATTCATAAAGGATATCAATGTTTTTTTTTGAACCGTGTTCGTTTTTTGGCCACCCCAGTAGTAATAGTGTCAGTATGTATTTTGTTTAATTAAGAGGACAATAATTTTATCATTTTGCGTTTTTTATCTTTCATAATAACTATAGTGTTGATTTGTCGCTTAGATAAATATTCAATGTGGCGACAGAGATACATATACATACATGATTTGTTTCGTGTGACTGTCCGTCTGTTCGTGTGTCTGTTAGTGTCGTGTGTGTGTGGGTGTGATTATGTTAGTAAGATGTAAAATAGTGTTTGTCGTTAAATATTTACTTTTTTAAATACTCATTTAGAATTGCTGCTAAAGCCAATTGATCTTACTAGTTAAATAATAGTTGTGTGGGGTATATTTGTGTAATGTTTGTGTGCGGTGTGTCATAAATACCTATAAATATACGTACATATTTATATATATAAATTTTATATATATATATAAATAAACATATATATATATTATGATTACTGTTGAACGGCACCGGTCTGCGTTGGATATGGGTAGTAGGGAGTTGGATACTGACCGTACGGACCTGAAATAAAAAAGGAACAATCAATTAGTAAATATATATATGTATACATATAAAAATATATATATTATAACAGTCAGTTAACATTTAAACACAACAATGGTTAATTCCAAAAAAATATACATATAACACAATTTTCAAATTTCTAAACAGACATACACACACACATTTGAAAATAATATTGCACGACCAAATCTATGCCGCGCGCGCGTGTGTGTGTGTGTGTGTGTGCGTTGTCATTGCGTGTCAGTGCTAACAATAATTAGCCTTACCGGTTGGCTGCGGCGCTATATTCTGGTAGCCACATAGATTTGTTTGCTGTGCCTGCAGGGTCATCTGGTTTGGCTGTAATCCACGGGGACTTTGGAAACATCGATTCTCTGCAATAAATGTTTAGAGGATTTTTGTGCTTTACAAAATTGTATGTGTGTGAGGGGGGGGGGTGTGCTAGGGTTTGTTTGGAAAGTGAATCAAAGTAGAAATACGACGAAATAAGACGAAGCCGACTCGAGGTGTATCTGCATCCATGCAGGAACGAGTAAGCGAGATATAAGTAGTCGAAATACCGAAACAAATAAATGAAACGAAATTTTGTATGGTCCACACAAAACAACAGAGAACACAATATAATGAACATAAAAATACAATGTACTTACCAATGAGATTTTGGACGTTAGCATCGACAACTCCGTAGTGTGGAGGAGCGGTATACATGCCTGCTTGTGGAGATGGTGCTGCTGGGTATGCAGAGCCATTAATTGAGTATGGAGATGGTGACATATCATCGCCAGCGACAGCACCGTATGTTTCAAGTGTACCATTCACCGCGGTTTCTACACCGTTGTTGGTTGGCTCACCACTCTGATGATACTGATTCCTCTGGAAGTTGGGATTATTGTACCGTGGTGTCTGCTGCGGTGTACGATTCTGATAGAAAGGACGAGTTCCTGTGAAAAATGAAAAAAAAGAAATATTATAATTCAATTGTCTAAATACACTCTCATATACAATTATTACCTTGATATCCACCGGGTTGCTGTTGTGGTTGCTGCTGCTGCTGGTTCACATTGTATGCATTCGGTCCACGAGGAACAAATGCGTTACGATTCTGGTACTGTGGTCGCGGCTGACGGAACTGCTGTTGCATGTCACCACCGCTATTGTCGTACTGATGGAATCGTGGCATTCCCATTGGTTTACCGATAGCAAAACCATTACGTTCACCTTCTGGTCCACGCCATGTGTTTCCTGGTGGCATTTTAGACGATTCACTGGTGTTTGATGAATGTGGTGAACCATCCTGACGTTGTTGCCAGCTATTTTTTTGATACATTGGTCGTGGTCCCTGTCCGTACAAGTTCATGTTCATTTGTGGAATTGGACGTGTTGGCCAACGGTTGCGACCCTTTCCACCACCTGACAGACGTGCCAATTCCATTAAAGCCGGTGATGGCTGCTGATTGGCCTCCTCCAAGACGCCGACAAGTTCACGAGCCTGTCGTCCATTGTTTGGCGTGAAAAACGTGTACGCCGTACCAGATTGCTGGCAACGGCCTGTACGACCGATACGATGAATATAATCCTCCGATGAGTTCGGGTAGTCATAGTTGATAACGTATTTTACGTCCTCTACGTCTAGCCCACGTGCTGCAACATCAGTAGCAATTAAAATCGAAGATTTTCCCGTACGAAAATCAGTGAGTACAAAGTCACGTTCCGGCTGTGACTTGTCTCCATGAATAGAGGTCGCAGCGAATCCTTCGCGACGAATGCTCTTCAAAATGTCCTCGACCTTTTTCTTGGTCTCAACGAAAACAATTATTTTATTGCTGCGATCAGCTGCAATTTCTTGTAGAAGGTTCAAGATCTTTCCCTCCTTTTCCTCTTCCTGGCAAATATCTACCAATTGTCGAATGTTGTGATTGGCCGAAAGGTTCATTGAACCCACGTTAATCTGAATATAATCGGTCAGAAAATCTTCGGCCAGGGTTTGTACTTCCTTGGGCCATGTTGCAGACCACATGACAACTTGTCGGTCTGGACGAATCTGCTCGATGATTTTGCGAATTTGAGGCTCAAAACCCATGTCCAACATTCGATCGGCCTCGTCAAGAACCAGATACGTGCAGCGAGCAAGGTTTGTGATTCCACGTTCCAAAAAGTCAATAAGACGACCAGGTGTGGCAATGACCACTTCGACACCACGCTCCAAGTCTCTAGCCTGTGGTCCTTTTGGAGAGCCGCCAAAGATACATGTGTGCCGAATCAACGGATTCGAATTGACGCCAAAGTCATTTGTAACCGTTTGAATTTGCTGTGCCAACTCGCGGGTGGGCGCCAACACAAGACACATAGGACCTTCACCGCGTACCAGACGCGGTTGGTTTTGCATGTGAACAATAGCTGGCAGCATGTAAGCCAGTGTTTTACCGGAACCAGTCTGAGCGATACCGACAAGATCTCTGCCACTGAGCGCGATAGGCCATCCTTGTGCTTGAATTGCAGTAGGTGTTACAAAACCTTGTTTCTTCATTTCAATCATAACCGAATCGGGGAAATTTGTCTCTTCGAGCGATTGAATTGGATTCGGCACAGAATCACCGGCAATTGTGATCTCTTGATTGGAACGGAACAATTCAATTTCTTCGTCCACACGAGCCAGGGCAACGGCATTTGGAGCATAAAAGTTCTTATCGAACGGTTCTAGTTTGTCCCAGATTGGTGCCTCCAAACCCTTACCGGGATTCTTTGCCTTGTCGCTTTGTAGTTTGGCGCGCTCCTCTTTTGAAAGGAACTCATTTCTGATTTCAGGTTTCTGGTATGAGTTGAAGCGTGGTGGCATACTTTTGTCAAATTGATTTTTGTTGAAGAACGAGTTTGGATTGTTCGTACGTGGTCCGCCAAAGTCCCGTCGAGGTCCACCAAAATCGCGAACAGGTCGTGGATGATCAAAACGGGGAGCAAAATCAGGGTACTGGTACTGGTTAGGATACATTCTTTGACCGTACTGTTCCTGACCTTCAGCTCGTGGTCTGAAGCTAAAAAAATTCATGTTCACGGACGCTAGCGTAGGGCTGAAAAAATAACAAAAAATACTTGTTCGATTAGTACAAAACTCTTCGAGTGTTATGCATTTATGTATGTTACACGGTTTGTTGAATATTTTTAATAACAGTAATTTAATTGTCGGTGCCTATTAAATCTAGTCTAAATTGTATTTAGAGTAAATGAAATGCTTTGTTCTTAAAATGAATTCATACTTTAAGTAGACCTAACACTTAAATTACATAGAATATTTATATTTATATATATTTTTTGTTAATGTTGCGTATAGCAGAAAATATTTTGCCGACATTTTCATCGATCGTCAAAAACAGAAAAGAACGTCTTTCTTCTGTGACGGTCACAGAGGTTTTTGTGATGAGCATTTTTCATGACACATTTCTCTGTACTGTTAAATTAAATAATTTCAAATATTAGTTTGCAAATAATACCTTTACTAACAATTAGATACGAGCAGTAAGACTTCAAGCAAAAAACCTATGCACAAAATTAGTTTAATATACAGCGTAAAATTTATGCCAGACCGAATTAAAAATGGCGACTGATTATGTGGATGAAAATGCAAAGATTCATTAATCAAAAAGACGCGAAACGCCGGTTCAGCGATTTCAATAGAACTGTCGATTTAATCTAGATATGAACTGAATATAATAATAAACATTTTAAGGATACTTACAATACGTAAAATTATATATTTCTATATTGAAGTTCTCGTGTAAGCAAATTTATTCTGGCACCACGCTGAACTCCACAAAACCTCGCGCACTGTCGTCTGTCGGTCGACTCAAATCGAACTGCAATTGGGCTATTTTACTTTCTCGTACGTTTCACGTTTGGGCTACGTTACCACCACAAACCACTGTGCGATATGACAGGCATATTATCGAAACCCATTCGATGTAAATCGTTTTTGGAATTTCGTTTCGCTTTCACTGCTTTCGATTGGAAGTTATTTATAAAGTATATAAGTTGTCAAATCAAATCCGGCGAAGTCACTATCATCATGATAGTGCACTATAGTAGTGCACTATACTAGTGCAAAACCTATATGCGCGAATAGAATAGAATATTTTTCTAGGATTATATTATATACAAGATACAACCCATGAAGAATTCGTACCAACACCTTTTGTATATACTCTTTATCCGAGACAATTCCAATAAGTACACGCCATTTTTTTAAAAGGTATAACAATGTTGTCCTGACGTTAAAAACTATATGTATCTACAACAAAAATAAATATTACTACCAAGCATCGCGCTTACGAAGGGCTCTTAAAGTTTTTTTGTACTTATGATCCTTCGCACTTAATTTTTTTGATGTTTTGGCTTCTGAATTTTGCATTAGAAATCATTTTCCTCATAAGGCAACCATTATTTGTATAGAGAAACCTAAAAATTCTCGGACACAATTATTTTCAAATAAAAATAAAGTTTGTATACGCCGATTACATCTTATGTAATATTATCCTTGCGATAATGAACAAAGGGAATCATAATGATTTGGCATTATTAATATTTTTTTCTCATTTTTCTCATTCTCTTTATTATAATTTCTTTGGCTAAAAACAGCCGATTGCTAATAAAATAATAAGCCCATTCGGTAATTCAGTCAAATGTGATTTTGCAAACGAATGCGGACATTTTGACAATTACAATCAAGATATTGAAATTTATATATATTTTTAAAGGATTGAGCATTTTGCATAATGATATTAATAATGACTAGTTTTAAAAAATAAAAAAACAAATCACAATATTACCAAAACAAACGCTACCATCGCTACCAGCCTAATAGGCTACGTACTGACACATGACAGTCCAAACTCTTGACACCTAATATGACATTTTGCCGTTAATTTTGAGCTTTTTTATAAATAATCCGTGAACTTGCAAAGATAAATAAGATATATACAAACATAACCGTAAACTACGTGTCTGCCAAGAAGATTAAGAAAACACACACAAGTTACTTGTACGTGTACTTTTATAAATATACAGCAGACTCTTGGATATTCATGTCACCAACATGTCCGCTTCCGCAGTGCGACAACAGAAGAACGTATGCGTAATAGTTCTTGGGGACATCGGACGCAGTCCGCGCATGCAATACCACGTCAAAAGTCTCATCCAGCACAATTACAACATTGACCTGATCGGATATGCGCAAAGTGCACCGCTGAAAGAAATTGCCCGTGACCCAAACACAAAAATTCACAATTTGGCCGTGTTTCCTGACCTGAACCTTCCCAACTCCCTGAAATACGTATTCAAAACAGTGTGGCAAGCACTCACACTGTTAATTGCCCTGTGCAGTGTTCGCAGGCGTCCACAACATGTGTTATGCCAGAATCCACCTGCGATTCCAACGTTATTCGTATGCTACGTGTACTGTTTGATCATGCGTAGCAAACTCGTCATAGATTGGCACAATTACACACATACAATTCTGGCGCTGGGTCGAAATCCGAACAGTTTAATTGTACGCACAGCAAAATGGATTGAAGCCTCGTTTGGACGCAAAGGCTCTTCTAATTTATGCGTAACGCAAGCTATGAAGGCGGATTTGAAACAGGAGTGGGGCATTGAGTAAGTTTGTTTGTTTGTTACTGGAATATCGTTTAAATAAGACTTACATTTTTATTGAAGGGCAACTGTTCTCTACGATCGTCCATTTCCAAGCTTTCAACCAATTTCGTTGGCCGAAAAACATGAGCTTTATGTAAAACTAAGTTTGGAGTACCCTGAGTTTGCGTCTAGCAACGATTCCAATGATGCACTTGAGGCGACAGCTTTCACAGAGAAACTAGCCAACGGGAATGTTGTGTACAAACAAAATCGTCCCGCCATTGTGGTATCAAGCACTAGCTGGACTCCAGATGAAGATTTCGATATTTTGCTACAGGCACTTGAACGTAATAATTTTCTTCACGTATTTTTAACATTATTTGTAATTAAATATATGAATAATAATAATAAATAATAGATTTTATTATAATAGCAATAAAGAAATACAAAAA
>JAAAKO020006128.1:0-36219 GCA_010015015.2 Bolitophila cinerea | reverse complement strand
TTTTAGACTCTTTTTTAGACAGTGTTTTAGAAAGTCCTTTGAACAGTGATTTATAAATCTATTTGACAATATTTAAAACAGTATGTTAGACCTTTTTTTAAAGTTACTTTATTAAACTTTTTAGTCAGTCAATAGGACTGCTTTTAATCAAATAGACGACTAAATGCTTTTTGCTTGTTTTTTAAAATAATTTTTATCGATAATCAACCTTTTTCCAAAAATGTTAGTACTTCTAAATTAAACACTCGGTTTTACCGAAAAGTTCAAACCTTTTAAATATATATTTAAAAAATGTTTGTTTTAAACATAATAAATTTGCTACAAACATATATATGATTGCGTCAATTAGGTATAATATTTTTTTCGTGAATATTAAGTTTTTTTACTTGATGATTCAAATTCATTTTTCGCTGGTCCTTTAAGTACTAGTTTGCCTCCTTCTCTACAAACTAATTATAACTTAATTTTTAACACTCAATTTTATTTAAAACTACAGAACTGCACTTATTAGGTTCTATAGTAGCAATTAAATCGAACGTTGTATATAATATAATAATATTTAATTCCATTTTCCGCATGGAAACCTTCTATTATTTATTCCATAACAAAAATGTAGTCAGCTTTAAAAGATTTTCGACCCATAACCATATACTGTGCTAGCTTCATTGTCAAAAATATTTGAACATATTTTTATAAACCAAATTAGACACTTCACAAATTTAAAAAAATCCTTTGCCCTTTTTGATCTTGTTGTATTTTTTTAATTTTATTTTATAACATTTCGATCACTGAAAAACATAAAAAGGTTGTCTACAAAAAACTTGTCTGTAACTGGAAGAACAGTTTGTAGTTCCATTCCATTACAATTTTTTAAATATACCTCAAATTAAAAGATCATATTTTTTATTAATTAAAAAAAAAAAGACTTTTTTTCTCAATCTATCTATTTCTCCATCTCTATCCATCTCTCTCCATCTCTTCACTTACCTACCTCTCCATTTCATCATTCAATCAATGTGTATATCACAATTATAAATCTGCCCATGTCTCCATCGCTCCTCCTCTTCATCTCTCCAATTCTCCATCACTCCATTGCTCCATATCTGCATCTCTCAATCCACAAATCTATGTATACTTCACAATTATTAATCTCTCCATCCCTTTCACGCACAAATTAAAAACGCCACGCTTATTGTGTAAAAATCTTATATTTAATAAATATTTACAATAATGATTTACATAAAATAAAAAAAATAATAAAAAATAGATCAACATATATTTGCGCGAGTCAGTCGATCGCCATCCTAAAAGAATTATCATATTCATTCGCTCCACATTATTGGAGGTTGTCATTCACTCACTCTCTCTCTCTCTTATTCTCTACATTCTCGCTATGTCTCATTCACTCTCACATATTCTCAGTATTTTTCTATAATATCAATATTTATAATAATTATCTTGAATTACAAATTTACTTTATGTAAAAATAATCCAAACGGGTAACTTAATATTACTGAATGAATTTTTTTCAGTTGGTATTTCTGACGAATTTAATTAAATGATTATATTTTATGTGTGTAATAGTTAAGTTTTAAAAGAAGAAAAGATAAAAAATAACGGAGGCAATAAGAAAATGTATCTGTTGAACCAGCACCATGTTTTTGAATATTATATACAAATTCCTATTGTAAATTCAAAGGAAACGGTACCTCTAATTAAATTATGAATATTTATGATTCGGCTACGAGTGTATAAGAGTATTCTTAACTGTGTATGTGTGTGGAGTTTTCAAGGGGTGGTGAAAGACAAAAAAATAAAATACAACAAATAAAAATCATGCAAAATATGGCAAGTTAAAAGTTAAGTGTGTTCGGGCGTGTTTAAGTGTAAAATTAGCCGTTTGCTGAATTCGATCTCTTATTTATCAATTGGTGTCTTTTTATTTTGGATTTCTTCCTTTTTGATTATAATGTCTTGGTGGCGCGAAATATCGTCTCGTAAAATATCTCCATCGATCTCCACATAAGCAACAACTAATGAAGGAGGCGTGCTGAGTGTTGCCAGCTGTAAGAAGGTAGCAACGTTATGAATTCGTAGTGTTGCCAGATGATAGTTGTTCATAGTGGCCTGCGTACCCGAGTACAATATACTAGGTGTTGCCAGCTAAGTACTGCTTGACGTGAGCTGCGCTACACTGCGGTTTATGTTATTAGTGTTGCCTGATGGAACATCCTTCGTACTGCCCACTAAGTGTTGTTGTATGTCTGTAATATGGAACTGTTTGGCCATTTTATACCGTCTTCGTTTAGCTAGTAACATTATTATGGTTTATTTCTTGTCTACGCGTTTCCTCCCCCTCAGCTTTACCGAAAGAGAGAGAAATCCATTAAATTCAATTATCAATAAGTAAATTAGTAATTAATCAAACATTCAATTATATTCGATTGTCCACTAAATTTGATATCCTTTCTATCTGCTCCAGCCGTCTCAAGACGCATAAGAATATACTATTTATATATTTTTCTGTCTATTAGGAATATTATTATATGAAATTTATCTTGAGCACGTGCTCAAAACTCGGAATCTCCAGCCGATTTCAGTGTCTGTCGTTCGATCCTCTTTTCTCTAGATTACAATTAATTAAATAGCGCTAAGACAGACACAAACTCCACGGATGCGAGGTTCGATTTTCTTTTATCGTCGACCGAACTTTCCGGCCAACGAGTACAGAGAGCGCAGCAGGTCCAGAGCTCTGGTGTCGGAGCTCTTGTGTGCACCACCACCGGTGTTTGTGCTGGCGTAGCCCTGACCTAGGTATCCGTCCAGGTCTTTGGCGATGCGACGTGACTTGGTGATGGTGGGTCGACCTGTGGTCGTCGGTCGTTCTGTGGTTGTTGTGGTTGGTGGCTCCGTTGTTGTGGTGGTGCTGGTGGTTGTTGTGATTACAGGAGTCGTTTCCTCAATGCTGGCCTCCTGCGTTGTTGACGCATAGTACTCGGTCGTTGTGGCTTCTGCCAGATCCGTCGCTCCGAATCTGTCCTCTAATCTAGCGAAATCAACAAAATGCTGTGGCTGACCCACTAGCTCAGTGGTGGTCTGTTGGTCATCCGATGACGATACGGTTGTTTGCACGGTACTCTCGAAAAGATACTGTGGAGCACTTGTCGTCGATGTGGTGCCGAAGAAAGATGGCCGGCGATAGGTCGTGATCGGGATCTCTGTGGAGGTTGTGGTGCTCACCGGTTCAACGACAGCATTTCTAGCAAAAGCCGATCCAATGCTCTTTCCACGTCGATTGCTGGTTCTAATCACCTGTAGCTCACTGTCCTCGTCCAGTTTACCGTCCATTCCGATGAGTGCGTTCAAAAGTGCCTGCCGGGACTCCTCAACCGTCGTGCTTATGCTCGAGTCATCATCGCACGTCTGGATCAGCAGCAGAATGAGCTTACGCACCGTTTTGCTCTTGTTAGCCTTCTTCATGACGTTCATCAGATGATTGGCAGAGGTGTCGTTGAGCTGACCGAACATTTCGTTGGCCTTCTTTTGCATCACTTCCATGTACTCGTCAGGTTGAGCGCTGAGGCTAGACTCGGTCGAAACAGCTGCGAGGAACTTTCCTTGGCGCGTCACTGACGCACTATCAGTTCTACTAGAGTCCCCGGAGAAACTAGAATCCTCCGAATCTGTGATGAATCCTCCGCGAAGTCCAAGCTTAGCCGCAGCGAACGTAGTCTCTGTAGTGGTCTCTCCGTACGACGGTGTTTGGGTCGATCTTGGCAGATACGTGTTCGGACTCGGTGTGACCGTGTTCAGCTCGTGTGACTCCATCAGACCATCGTTAATGGTCAGCGGGTCCAGGAACACAGTGTACGCTAGTGTTGACCATGGATTCGGACTGAACTTTCCGGTGTCCGGAATTGTGGTTCTCTGCGTTTGCTCGGGAGCCAGCGTCGACGTTGGGTACTCTTGTGTGATGAAGTGACCATTAATTGGTTCCGGCGTGGTGAATACCGGTAGCTCAGTTGTGTACGCTCCAACGGTAGTCGTATCGAGGGTACCCTCAAATTGTCTGGCACGATATTGCTGCTGCAGCAGGTGATTACCACTGGCTGCTACCAGAGACTGAGACTGGGCACGCTGTAGATCATTCTCATCGGCTAGGCTGATCGCCGGTGGTAAGATCTCATGATTGGGCAGTGCGAATCCCTGGTTCAGTTCGTTTGGTGGCAGCAGATCGAACGAGATGATCGGTAGGTCTGTGGTGGTGGCCGTTGTTGGATCTTCGGTGAAGTCCTCTCCGAATCGAACGGGGAAACTGTCATCCAGCTCAGCGGCATGAATTGGAGCACTGGCCAGAGAAGTTTGAAGCTCAGCGCCGTACGGTTTGTGGGTGCAGTTCTTTTCGGTGGCAGAATGGTCTGAGGCATCGGGGAAGTAGTTTGAATCCTCGAAGGAGTTGGTGTCGTTGGTAAGCACCTCGATACTGTCGTCCTGGAAGTACGGGAATGCGGTGGACACAATGAGACCACCGTTGATCTCCATGGCGACGGCATTACTCTCTTCTGTTGTGGTGGTCGTTATATCGTTGTACAGTCTCTTCGGTTCCCGCTGGGCGGCACTGTGCTCGAGACGTTCGGTTAGGAAGCGCGAAGCTGGGACATGATCAACGGTATTCAAGGATTCATGCAGAGCGGCGCCTTCTGTCGTAGTAGATTCTAGCTCCAGAATTGTCGAGCTTTCCGGAAGGTCAGTGCTGGTAGTAGTAGTCTGCGGAGTTGTATTCGGGAAGTTGGCTTCCTTTTTCAATGTCGATATCGTGACGTCTGAGAAGTCAAGCACCTCAAGGTCTTCGGTGGTCGAGACAGGAGTCGCCAATGTCGTAGTTCCGGTTGGCAAAAGTGTCGGCTGTGTCGGTAGATACGTCGGGCCTGTACCTTTGTTGAAATCCTGAGTGCGTCCGATTCGATTGGTTAAGATGTCTTCGGTTTGTTGAGTCTGCGGTGGTTCGGTGGGACGAATCTCGGAGAGTACTCGACGGAACGTACTTGGATCGTGCAGATAGGCAGACAGAGCGTGTGTGAACACCTGAGCGAGCTCACGAATCTGTGGTGTACCAGCGGCAGCGAGTACTGGATTCGTGGAATAGTCTGTGTCTAAGTCGTTATCGTCCTGGGCAGCTGGTAGCGAGAAACGAGACTCGATGCCAGAGTTGACCTGCGGCAGGGCTTGTTCTATTTCTGCGCGCATAATTCCGAAGAGTTTTTCGTATTTTTCGATGGTTGCGTTACTTAGGAGCGATGAGGAGATTTTAGTAACGTTAGCCTGATCGAGTTCGACGTCGAGGCCAGCCAAGGTGGTTGCAAGACTACTGATACTGCTAGTATTCGGAATGGACTCCGTCGTTGTGGTGGTGGTAGTTGAAGTGGAACTGGTAGAGTCCGATTTAACGGCGAGGTTATCGACTGCCGTGGCAAAGTATAAAGCGAGCGAGTGTAAGGTGTCTGGCCCAGATGATGGTGGGATTATAAGGCCAGGACGAGCAGGACGTTCTGACTCTTTGGTTGGCGGAGGTGCAGCAGTGTCGTCCAGGTTGAGCTCTTGCAGAGTACGGATCATTTCGACGGCATGCTCGGACACAGACGAGGCAGAAGGACTCTCCGTTGTGGTGGTGGTTGTAGTGGTGGTGGTGGTTTTAGTGGGACTAGCAGCGGAGACACCATCAATACGAGATGCCAAGATTGGAGGCCGGTTCACGATCGCAGGTACAGTTGGAGTATAGAACGGTGTCGTTCGAGATCCTTCCAGACGTCGGGCCGTTGTGTACGTGCTGGGACGCTTGCGGGACAAAATAGACGGCTGAGTGGTTCGAATCTCGTCCGGCACGATTGAGTTCGGGGTGGTATTGAACTGGGTACCTTGCTTGCGCTCCTGACGACTAGGAGAGTTCCGACTCTGGTAGGTGGTTGTTCCACGACGTGGATAGGAAGTAGGTGATGCGGTACTCGTGGCCGTAGTCTGTGGGCTAGCTTGTGATGTGGTCTCTAGACGACGACTATTGCGATCCGGAGCATTATAAGTGTACCCACTGAACGCTTGATTCTTCGTTGTTCTTGACTCGTTCTCGTACGATGCCTGAGGCTGAGGCGTTACGTTAATGCCGAATCCTTTGTTGGGCTGCTGGTAGTTGTAGCCGTTCAGACCGTTCTGGGGATTCACGAACGACGCAGACTCGGCCACCTCTTGGGACTCGTGTTCGCTTGTCTCTTGTAAGCCAGCATCTTTTGGTGTTCGATTGTAGGTACGGCCACGCTTTTCATTGCTACTTGACTTTGACTTTGGCTTCAGGCTAGGCACCAGTATATCCTCGAAATCGTAGTTCTCACCTGATGAGTTCTCCTGCAGGTCATACACTTCCTGGTGGTTGCGAGATTTCGTAGTTTTCGTCGTGGGCCGGTTGCTTGGCTTGCGGCTGCTGGTGCCACTGAACGGATGCTTCATATTCTCTGCCGGACTGTTGAGATCCACTCCGAATTCGTTGGTCAAAACCTTGGGCTGTGGGAAGCGATGCTGTGCTCGCGACAACACTTCAGAGCTCTCAGCATAGTGTCCGGGTGAGGCGGCACAGTTCACACGGAACCACCAGTCGCAGATCAAGTCCGATTGCTGGAAAATAGTGCCGTTCGGGCACAAGAACGAGATCTTCTTGCCGGCTTCGCAAATATGGAATACCTGCGAGGGAGAGGACACAGATTTAATACAGTTACATATTTAAAATTTGAGAGTTACGGATCATCCTTACCTGACACTCGGTTTCCAGATCGGCAAAATAGCCATTGCCGAACTTGCGACAATTGAAGGTGGTCTGTGGAATGCCAGCCAGCACGGGGAAATCGACACCAGGACGCCCGACTACTCCCTGGTAGATCTCGTAGTCGGTGTCATCGAAGGCATTGTCATCGGTCAGGCGTTTTTTGAGCTCGTGTCGTTTTGCGTTCTCTGCAGCGCTGAGCTCTTCCTCAATGTGCACAGCATACTGGGCAGCTCCGGCCTTCTCCGCTAGGGATTTGGCTGACGTGCGGATGATCTGTGTGGAACATTTAGGACAGAATTAGAATATATGTCTGCAAGGTTGTTGAAGGGGGAGGAGATAGCAAAACATCCAAATTTGAAAATACATTCAATTCGAAAATGTTCCGCCTTAAGATTAAGGCATGAGAAAAAACTCCAAAGACTTCTTTATTATAATAATTTAATGTGAGATTCAAAATTGTCTATCTTTTCGACCAGATAATTTGCAATCACAATAATCTAAAAAAGGGAATAGAATAAAAGTGTCTCCCACGGATTTCACATCATCGTACAATTTAAATATCAATTGCTAAATCCCTCTGCAAAATATAATATATAATTAAAATAATTAGTGATGGTCACTAAAAAGCATTTAAATTATGTATAATTGAATAATAATCAAACATAATTTTGAAGCGGCCATGTGATATGAAAGAAAACCGCGACGGTCGCACGCAAAAGCGCCCACATCAAGAAAAGGTCAAGACATCACATATGTATGTATTTGTAAACTCTGCAGAGGTAATAAAATAAAGGTAATTGATTGCTTTTTGAAAGGGTATATGCGATACGTTTGTGTGTGTGTGTGTGTGTGTGTGTGTGTGTGTCCTCACCACGCGACGACGTTTGAGAACTATGCGCTTTTGCCTATACTAAAGTATCGATTACATCGCGACCCAATAATAATAATTATAATAATAATAATATTCTAAATGTGTGTGTACACGTTTTGAGCAGCCGGTTATGTATCCAATTGTTTACGTCTATAATTTTAATTAAGCGATGGTTCGTTTTTGTAATTCAAAGTGACCGAAACAAATTGCTTAATCGTCGAACTAATTGAATTGAGCGCAAGCAAGATTTTAATTGGTAAATTCACTGGCGTGTGTTGGGACATTGTTCGGGCCAATGCACTTTATTACATCAGTTTAATCCATTTCTTATGATAGTTTTTCCTTATTTTTTTGTTAATTTATTATTACCGTTATTTTTATCTTTAAATTAATGTGAAAAATGATATTAAAATGAAATAATATTGAAATACATATTTAAATGGTTAAATCTGGACGTATGTACAATGGATGTCCAAAATATTGTTCAAATGCATTTTCAAAAAAATGTTGAAATGAATGTCCAAATGGATGTTAAAATGGATGTCCAAAGGATGATATAATTGAATTTTCAAAAATGTGTTCAAATGAAAGTCCAAATAAATTGTAAAATTGATGGACCATCATTGATATCCAAATTGTTGTTCAAATTTGTGTCCAAATTGATGTCCAAATGCATGTTAAAAAGAATGTTGAAATGGATGTCTAAATGGATGTTAAAATGTATGTCCAAATGAATGACAAAAAGAATGTCCAAAGTATGATCTAAATGAAATCCATATTGTTTCTTTAGTTTGCAAAAAGATGAAAATGAGTGACATTTATTATCAAAGATCAACTTGTTATCTTTATCTGGAAATACATTTGATAAATCTAGAAGGACTAGATGTGGCGTAAGTCTTTCAGATCGTGCGAACGTTTTTTTATTGTGAATACTAATAGGAGTTCTTGGTCCTCTTCACGATTTAGGGAAAGAGAATGATTTTATAAATACATCTGGAATATGTTGGATTGACTGGATCAGAAAGATTTTTAAAAAAAGACGATGAGGATATTACAATGTTACGTAATACACGAGAAGGAAAATTATAAGTAGAAAGTTTTCGTGCTTTTGTCTGCGAATTGTTTGATTAGCTGTTGCAAAACCCTTTCAAATTTTAAAATGATCACAACAATCCATTCGGATTTAGGCAGATCATGGATAGCCTTTTTAAATTTTATCATTACACCATATTTTTTTACTAGGTCAGATGGGACCTAAAAGTAATTACCATTTGATCAACACTTGTGATGATCGGGTTCGAGGAGAGTTAAAGATAGAGTTTCAGGCTAAATGATAGGGTAATCACAAGAAGGTTTGTTATTCATGTAAGGCGTTATTACGACGGAACGGTAAAGATGCAAATGGCAACAGTATCCATTTTTAATTGTGTAGAGGTATTAAAAATCTGGAGTATAATTAAAAAAAGTGATTAGTTTAAAAAAACGTCCTGTTGCCAGTCAATTTTGAGGAAATTTTCTATAGTGGAAAAACCTGTTTTGGAATCTTAACTTTTGTAAATGTATGAACATTTTCATTAAATTCAACAACACAAGAATTTATTCAATTTAGAAACTTTTTTGAAGTTGGCTAAAATTATAATCAGTTGATTTTTTGGACCTGAAAATGGGTGAAAAAAACGATTTCAACAAATTGGTCAAAATACGGGAAAAAATGTACACATACTAAAATCACAAAACCGTTCTGGAAGACAAATGTTGAATTCCCACCAATTTGTAGAAACGACCGATCTTTTTTATCAAAATCTAGAAAATCCATGGGCAGGCTTTAGTGGGTTAACCTGTCCAATTTTGGTGAAATGTTTATCAACCAGCTGTTCGATATAAATTTTTTTCATATATCGAACTCATTTGCCTTAAAAGAATCACAAGGGGTGAGAAGTCGGTGATTTTGTGTCAAAACTTATCTACTTGCCCAAATAGATAGTTAGACCAGAAAAACACAGCAATTCATAAGATAAAAAACATTTTTAAAGTTCTAATATCTGTATTAATGTTTCAGTGGGTCCAATGTAGGAAAAAGGCAAGAAACTGATCTGGAGAACAAAAAAACTGCTATAAATCCGATTTCAGGAACTCATGACTCTTTGATCAAAAATTAATCAAAAAATAAGTTTATCAGAAACAAAATATTTTGTGATATTACATAATTTAAAAATCTTTTTTTTTTTTCAATATGCCTAAAAATGTAAGTTTATTATTATAATACATTTATTGTAATACACCAAAACAAAAAATACCAACAAAATGAAAAAAAAAACAATTCAATTCATAATTGTTCTTTGAGAACCATTGTTTATAGTTTCTTCATAAACAACTAATAAAAAAATGTAAAATACGAATGTTTATTTTATTTTAAAAATTTAAACCAAAATCGGAATACCGAATTGTTTTATCTGGTATAAAAACCTTGAATGAATGAAATGACTTTATTTGCTTATTCTTTAAATTAAAGGGTCTTTTTTAACTTAACATTTTTTGATCAAAAACCATTCAAATAATCCCGATTTTATGGATCTTCCGGTATGAAGGAGCTTTGTATCCTTGAACCCAACAATGGTGAAAACTCTTTTGAAGATCCATTGTTTTAGGTTTGAGCCAAAAACATGACATTAAAAACGATTCTATTGAGCTTCAAAATCTTAAACACCGTTTTAAAGAAACAACAAGCCAATAAAGCCTGATTAGAACATTTTTTCCAATAATTAAAATAAAAAAACTAAATTATTGGATGATCATAAAATATAAGAATAACACTGTTCAAACGAACCATTTTCATTGAGCTTACTGGTAAAAATAAAAAACCATTGTTCGGATCAAAAAAAAAATACGGTGAAGCCGGTGTGCTAAAATATCGCATAAATTAAGTCAGTTTAACTCACCCAATAAAATTCTGCCTCAGACATTAAAACATTGTATTAACATAGTATTAACTATGTTAAATGTTCTCTATGTTCATGATACACCTACATCTATTTCAGGTAGAGCTTTTCTAAATTTGTTAATATTTGACTTGCGGAAATTATAGTGTCGATTAAAGGGCGATATATAGAGGCGATCTTAAGTCAAACTAATAAGGTCGAAAAACAAATTTAAAAAAGAGTTCATCTCTAGTCCATATAATGTCGATATTAGGTCAATTTAAAGTCAATCTGGAGTCAAACCTGAGTTTAAATATCAAATTATAAATAATGCCAAAAAGAGTTGTAGAAGACGAAAAGATACTTTGAATAAATAGATATTCGGTAACTAAAGTTCAGATCGAACAGTGTTTTATTTCGTTTGGATAAGTGGCACCCGCAGAAATTAGATCGTACAACTGTTTAATAAACATTTCACAAGAAATGTACAGGTTAGCCCACTAAAGCCAGCAAATAGATCGCCCAAACGATTTTGATAAAATTTTAAAATGTGTGCCCAAGGGACAATAGAAATGGATAGAAATAATGATGTTACCTGCTCATAGACCTGATATATGAGACGGGTATTGAAATACCCGACACGCATTCGAATGATGGACAAATTTTTAGGTTATCGTAATTTTAAAAGAAAAACTAGAAAAATTGTAAGATTTCGATTGTGTTTTTTGAAAAAATGGATTCAAAATGATTTGTCGACAGAAATTTCTTACTGCTAACGAGCACCAAGCTTATTTTGATAATTGGTCTGATGGCGATAGTGATGGAGATAGAGAAGCCAACATTAGGCAGCACGCAAACGCCGCCGTTGATGTCAGCAAACCGCCAACAGATATTGTCGATGCTGTTAGTCATAATGAGGAATTTGAGGTTGGACGATCATTTTTTTGTTGCGCGATGATCTGGAGCTGCCTCGTTAAATTGCCGGATAATTCGAAATCGAATGATAGTTGAACATGAAAAAGAAGATAATACGCAGGTAGCCTCAACTAGAAAGTGGGCATGGCCGTAAATAAACATTGCCAAATAAACATTGCGATAAAGAAAGGCACCTAAGCGACCTCTAATCGATGAAAGAATGAAACCCAAATGGTGTCGGTTGCAAAATTATCAATTCTATAAGATTTCATTCGATATATAAACAGAATGGAACCATGAATCCTATGCAGCCTATAGCTAAATGTTCATCGATGGAGTTTGTTAGTCACTTCCACCTACCAATATGATACTGCCAACGATTGTCCATCATTCATTACAGCAACATGGCAAAATTAAACGTTTTTCGTTGTTTTGTATATCACTGGTTACGTGGTTACTACTGGTTCCTTCATATTAGTGTTTTCTCTCACAACCTGTCGATTTGATGAACAAATGATGGCCTACTATGGTCAATTTAAAAAAAAACATCAAGGGAAAACTATTTTGTTTTGGGTATTGGTGGTTGGCGTCGGAAGAATGCTTGTATCAGCTTATTCCATTTGTGGGTGCATCTGAACAGGAGGAACCAGATTCTGGGCTGTGGAGAAATGGTTGCCCTATCGCTTCTGTCGAAACTCGAGGACCACTCTTTAATGATTGACAACTGTTTTACCTGGCACAAAACAGGACGTTTGTCGTGGTAATGGGAACATCATATCACAATAAATGCGTAAGAAACACCTAGCGGGACGTCTGACTTTTGATTTGTTACATACCATTCCATACTTGCGGTGCGTTGGAAAGATAATGCGCTGATTTTTACCCATAAACATTCCATTTTGTCCATAGGGAATTCTTATCTTTTCGTCCATTGTTGATATGTTCTTCATTTATTTAGGTCTTTTTAAGTCATAATTTAATATCAAATTTCTTGAGCCACCAATGGCCCGTGCGAAACGGTACGATTGAAATCCATGGATAATGATCACGATTAAACTGCCCCATTTGGTCAACCAATGCAATCATCACATGGGATATAAGAAACGCGGCTATAGTAAATGCGTGGATGCTACATTGCCTTTATCGCAAGAATGACAAGAAGCCACCTATATCTCAATAAGAATTCCGAGTGGAGGTATGTACGAATCGATTATGATAAAGTCCAATTATCATCATTCAGGCAGATGTTAGAAGGGATCAGAGAATAATTCTCATCGTTGTCCGCAATGCGATGGCAACACTGAAAATGGTTCTTTGGCCAACTCGCATCCCGCTTCGTGCTGCCTGGATTACCACAAAAATGTTACACCACATAAAACATAGATTAGTTATGCTTAATGATCAATTTATATGTCTTATAATTTATAAAAATTACGTTTCCTCAATAAAAAAAACAAAATTTCGATTAAATTATTAACTATTATTTACAAAAACTTGCCATATATAAAAAAGGTATTTTGATTAGACATAGTGGACTGTTGGGTATTTAAATACCCTTTATCATTATAAGTGGCGTAAGGGTCAGTTGTATTGCCATATGGCAGTTGATTTTTCTTTATTACCTATAGGATACCCGAAGTTAACTATCCTTATAATGATACGCAATTTTCGTTTAGACCCATTTCACTATATTTGGCAGCACTTTTCCTGACCAAAAAAACGCCACGATTTTAACCAGTTAAAAACGATAAGTAACCCGCGTAAAATTATATTGTTCTATTTTTTTAGACCTTTTTACAATTAAGAAAAAAATGAAGTGTCAACATTTATTTAAATATCTAATAAGATGGAATCGGTTAATAGGCATTCAATTGATGAGTTACGCTGCCTGCTTTTTTATAATTGTTCTTTTTTCTTCTGGAAATTTAATCTTTCTTAGAAATATAGTAAATTTCTGTATTTGACATTTTGTTTACTATGATTCAACATACATTTTTTATTATTGGTGTCTCTCGATTGTCTGAATAATTTTGTTTTTTTGGTTGTATTTAATAAAAATATACTGGGAATTGATAAGGAAGACCATGTTATACCTTCGGTCTATCGGTCTATCTAAAGTGCATTTTTCAAGCATTATTAATAGTCCATTATTTTACTAGATATACGGTCCAATTAAAAAAATTGGCATTTTCAATATTTGGCCCATTTTAAAATTTGGATAGTCACAAATTTTACATTTTCGACAATTTTCACAAAATAATTCGCCAGAAATAATTTTATTTTGAGGACCTCACCTAACTTATTCTGACACCAATTGATTTGAGATAATTATTTTTTCACCAAATTGGTTACCGTGCGCATATAGTTTATCTTTTTATACCATCTGTTATAGACCGGTCTGGACCGGTCCGGACCGTTTCAGACTGATTCTGACCGATTATGACCGATGTTGACCGGTTTGGACTGATTTTGACTGATTCGGACTGATTCGTACCGAATCGGATTGATTCGTACGGATTCGGACTGATTCGGACCGATTCGGACTAATTCGGACCAATTCTGAACAATTTGGACCGTTCCGGTCCCATGTACGGTATTACCCTCTAGGGCTATTAATTAAGATGCGCTCGTGCGATATTTGCTGCGTCAATAACACTCTCTAACGCCCGCAAGCAATTACACTTAATTCGAACTATCGGAATCACCGCAAAAGTCATGATTGACATTTATATATATATATAATATATGCAGCGCACGCGAAACAACAAACAATATATCGCCAGCGGTACGCGGGGGCAGTGGCGGCGCGGCAGCAGTGGCGGCGGTAGCGAGTTGAACGTGCGCATTTTCTTTTCACCGGAAGCCAAAGATTACAAACGTTTGCGTGAACTCTGCGCTCGCACACGCTCGGCTGCAATAAAATATGCCATTTCTTTGCGAAACGATGTGGTATATATATATATTCTTATATACACATACTTTTATTATTATTATTTACACATTGCTGTATTGGTATGCAAATTCACATGTATTATAAAATATATAAGATTAGCTGCCAGTGTGTGTGTGTGTGTGTTTGTTGTGTTAAGTAAGGTTATGTAAAAGCGACAAAAGCAACTCTGAAATACAGTCTTCCTCGTGTGAACGAGTTTAACACCTCCGCTGGACGCTAGACGTTGTGTCTTATGTATTTCCAGATCGTGTAATATTGCCTCTACAATATACTAAATATAATACATAGACACGCGAGAGGACGCAGTGTTTATGTCTATGCGGCGGCACGCGTGCACGCTTATGTGCACTTTCCTATATTAAACATGTATGCATGTATTGGTAAGACACAAATAAATTAATGATGGTAATTTATCAATCGCTTTGGGGCTTTTAGGCGCTATCGAGTTCCTATAATATTCGTATAATATAGAAATATATATGTAATATGCGTGTTTGTCTCTCTGTTGTTGTTATCCAATCGACTTACGGTAGTGTGTGTTTACGGAACGGCGGGAAAAAATGACAAATAACAGTTTATTACAGAAAACAGAAAATAACTAGATTTAGCCTAATGGGTGAAGAAATACGATAACAAAATATAGCTATAGCCAAATCAGAGAGATTATTTAAAAAAAGAAGGTCGCATTTGAAACTATAGAGGTGCCTGATGTCGGGCTAAAATATGCATTTTTGAAAGTTTCATAGTCCTTCGAGCCGGCGACACTTCGATACCAGATACAATGAGAATATTGCATATTTATAAATAATTTAGTCCCTCGAATTGGATTCTTTGACCAGTTGCAAAAAATATATATTTTAAATTATTTGGTCCTTCGAGGCGGCCAACTAAGAATAATCATTTTTTTTACATAATTGATTTTTCGAGCCGGATTAAATGCGATAAACAATAAAATAAAAGATATTGTCTAGAGCAGGTACATCGAATTGGATACTAGTTTACAAATGTTTCTGTCAGATTTTCATTTATTGGGTCTTTCGAGCCGTATATCTTTCGATAGAAGAAAACATATGTATTTCTGTATTAATTCGTCCTTAGAGCAAGATACAACAGCACAAAAAAGAACAATGTGACTATTGTAAACAAGTTGGTCCTTCGAGCCGCAGATAATTCGATACATTGAATATACCGCTGATATTTAAACTGTTATTGCTCTTTCTTTCAGAAAAGTATTAAAGAGGGTGAGAATTTTAATCAGAGAAATCAAAATATCTCGAGAAATAGACATAGAACGCAAATAGGGCCATAAGAGGCTGATGACTTTTTCATCACAGGTGGCTTTGCAGTTGGCGAAATGAGGTCAACTTCAGTTTTTAAATGGAATCTTCCATTTTTTTGCATATTGTTGGATGCATATTTCTCGAGAAGTAAAAATATTCACTATGTATTAGAAAATCTTTGAATTTCATAGCGGATGATACCAAACACAATCGTAAGGAAATCCACACTGAACTCTATAATTAATTTGGTCCCTAGTGCTGCATACTATAAAATTATATCGAATAGAAAGTTAATATTGTAGAAATTGAAGAAATACGAAGAAATAATGTGAATACTATATAATGGTGTGTGTACGTAAGCGCCACAACTGTTAAATCCACTAAAATAAACCACCATTGCTTTTTATTTACTGACATAACAAATAATAATTTAAAATTAACGCTAGTTGTTTTATTTCTTACGCCATTCTTTTACCTAATGATTCTAAATAAGGATGACGGTGAATTATTGGCCTTTTAATTCTGCTTCCCTTAATAATTTGGTTCATCGAGTCGGATACTTCGATACAAAGATATTATCGCAGATTTTAAACGGTTTTGTTCGGTCCATCCAAATAAGGTTATGTACAAGAAGAACATATCTAATTTTTTTTTTTGGCCTTTTAGCCGGATAAAACGATACCAATAAAATCTTTCAGTGTATGCACATCTTGGTCCTTTGAGTCGAACACAACAATATCAAGAAAATAAGTCAGTTACTAAAAATGTGAGGCTTTCGAAGAAAATCTTTCAGTGTATGCTTAACTTGGTCCTTCAAGCCGGATGCACCGATATTAAAATTAGATAATTAGTATCAGGTTTGTATATATTTAAACATTTGAAACATTATAAATTAGTTGGTCCTTTAAGCCGGATATCATAACAATAAATAAAATATCTTCGTTTCTAAAAACCAAAAGTTTCAGCAATGCTTGGTCCTTCGTGCCGGATTAGACAATTCGAAGAAACTAAATCAGGTTTCAATCTATTTAGCCATTTGGACGGAAAAAAATATAAAATATCAGTGTGGCTCAATTATTTAGTCCTTCGAGCCGGATATCTTAAAAATAACAAAATATCTCTCCTTTTTTTAATTAAAAGTTGGTCCTTCGAACCGGATACTTTGATGCAAATCAAAATGACAGTTTCTAAATTGTGTGATCTATCGATAATTTGATCCTTTGCGATGCGACAAAAGAAAGTAAAACTTGCTCTTTCGAGATTGAGACTCATATCAAGAATGACACCAGGTTCGGTACATCTTCCAGACCATCCAATTTTTTGTTTTTCTTTAATCCGCTTTGGTATTGCAATAGTGTCGCTAACGTTGTTTTCGCATGGATGATGTGGTGAAAAGTGAGATGGCCCAAGACGGGTTCTCATAGCATGCTAATACAGGCTGTTCAATGTAATTAATCCAGTTGCATAATAACTGATAAATTCCTAGCTCTCTGCCACCAAAATGGAGCTTATTAATTGATACCAATAATCAATGCATCATAACTTAAGGTTTCAAGATCAACATGTATAGTAATGATTCCTCGAGGATTCCAGTAAAGTCGTGGTCTCTGTGGCCAGTTCAATAATATTCAAGAAGATGATAAACTTTGCGCCATCCATCGGACCTTAGTATATTGACCATTTATAGGAGGGTATCTGTACACATAATGGAGGAACGTTTGGATATCATTAATACCTTACCGCAGAAACTATGCCTAAGCTTCTGTTTAAATCCTTATTAACAAAACTTATTCCTAAAAAAATATAGCTAATATCTCCGTCACCGGATGAGTACTAACGACCGAAATGGCACTTTTGCAGAGCACTAACGAAGCACTCATGATTCTGCTATTTTTTTTTAGCACTAAGTTGACGCATCTCATTCAGTCTTATTACCTTAATTTCGATTAATTCATCAGGGATAGTTATTAGCATTTTCAATCTAAAGTCTAACCGGAGTCGATTTGAAGCCAAACAATGGTTGAATCTAAGAAGATACAGATTCGCATTTAGTTTCTTCAGATGTGATCAGGAATTGATTCAGAGTCAATCTAAAGTCAATCCACTAACTAGATTGTTTATAGAAAGAAGATATATTTAACAACAGTCTCTACCTAAAATCTATCTTAAGTCTTTTCAGTGTCGACTAACAATCTAGCAAACTAAGTGCAGAGTTGATCTGCCGATAATGATTCGATCCAAAGTCCAGAGTGTGTCTCTAGAATAAACCGTTGTTCTCGACCTCCTTTGTAAAGCTTTGTAATGTGTTCTCTACGTATATATGATCTGTGATAATTACTCTATCTCTCATATTCTTATTCCATCCCTATTTGGGATATTGGGGTCGGCGTACGATATCTCACACCAGACACTATAATTACAGTACAACTATTAGGCTCTCACTTGGCAACGCCGATGAATTATTATATAATGCATCGGAATATGGAGAATCGTTTAAGGATATCTACAAGCCTATTACTTTATTTGAAGCATTGGACCTATGTCCCATTGCAACCACTTAATTTGACATTAATTGGAATCATCGATCTAATGTCGATCCAGTTGCGTTACCATTGCGATTGAGAGTCGACTCTAGTCGATATATTGGAATTCCAAAGTCGATCTTTAGTTCAACCAGAATTGATTAAGACTTGATGTAGACCCGATTCAGATTCGGTTCACATTTGATCAAGATTCGATTTAAAAACGATTCATAATCTATTAAAATACTCGATTTAAATTCTATTTATAAACGATCCGTTTAGTCCATGTATTCATGGTTTATATCTTTTGTATTTTTTTTAATTGAAATCAACGGGGAGACCTCAACTGAACGATGATTATTCAAAAAAAGGGTAATGTCGTTCCAACTATTTTGGACATCCACCTCATAAATTGTGACGTCATTAACATTATAACATATTAACTAACAAAAATTACAAATAAATAAGCTTATCTGCAATTTAAGTTTATACCATCGAAGCTACTCAATGATCTTGGTCATACAAAAATGGAAAACCTAACTGATTGTAGTTAGATTTAGTCCTTGTTAAAATTAATTTACCTCTTTCTCTGGGTAAAGTCACCATTAAATGTGAGAATCTGAATGTAATAACGATTGCCCGAATATAATGAAGTAAAGCAATCAAGTAAATAGGAGCATTGGAAGTGGATCAAATCAATGCTTGTTAATCATTCCATGTGAGAATGATCAATCGAGATCATCATATATATTTTTATGCTGACATATAATTCAGCAGAGACAACTCTAACAACATCACTGCCAAATTCATTGGTACGGATACGGTTGATGATGATGTCAGCAGATGGTTTCGAAGGTACAAGACCAAGAAACAAGTCCAAAACACTAGCGAGTAAAAACCTGTGACTTCTATGTCTGTAGATCTTCGAAAGGGTTTTGGATACAATGCAACAGACGATCTAGACATAGAGCATCGATGTCAGCAGTTGATAATCAAAGAAATAGCGATGGTTTGGTGGCTATAATTAAAGGAACGATATTAATATCAATATAAGAAGAAGGTAGAGACGATTTACTTTTAAATGGTAAGTATCTATATTGAATCCATGTCCAAGATCTTAGATAAATGTCTGCAATATTTCGAATTTAGGTGAAGTATTGGTGTGTATGTCAGCAGATTGTCAAAGATAGATTGATATCATCCGAATATATTTTAAAATTTGTCAGCAGAAATTCTCGGACTATATATTGATGTCAGCAGGTAGATTATGACAGAAGTTTGAGGACGAGTTTTTCTCTGCTAGCGGAAAGTTTCGAAAGCTTTTGATATCCGCATTTAGGTTCTGCCGAAACAGTCGCCAAATCAAAAAAGTGCGTACATTTGATCTTTGCGCTAGTGATAATTTAAATCCTGTCCACCTCCCTGATGCTGTGACTGTCTGCTGACATCCCAAAATGGACTATCGTTATTTAAGCGAATGATCTCCGTCTGAATTAAAGGCAGTTACCAGCCATAGGTTATCACAAATAGTGCTTTTAGCAAAGATCAATATTTAGTCAGACGTCAGCGGATTCTAATTTGAAATCCATCTGATTGACACGTACGGAGGAAATGGTAAAATTCCATTCTACCGTTATTTTTTTGTCAGCAGCTAGTTTCGTCAGACAATTATAATGTCAGCAACGATATAATAGTATCAGATAAGTCTATCCGAGACGATTCGTTCGTTGCTGACATTATATTGGTCCGACGAAAAGCAGCTGGTAATATCTTAGGAATACGATCAAAATTCCAATGCACGCCCTTGATCATAATGATGCCCAGTCAGAGATTCCAAAGAAAGAGCTTGAAAAAGTCGTCGGTGTTTCTTTGGAGTGTCGATGTGGTTCAAAATCCAACCACCTATCTGGGTATCGATGTCAGCAGTTATAGTGTCATCCATTTTAATGCCACTTTTAGCCGTCTGGGTAGCCGGTTTTTTGTATTACTTTCGTTACAACCTCAAATACTCTTAATCCAAAATTGCACATCCATTCAATGTGGCAACACTTTAAATAATAATTAAAATCGCATCGAGTTTTTTTATTGGTTTGTTGTGAACACGAATATCATATTACATAAAACATAATCGCAAAGTTTTGCGAGACGCTTGCCGCATAACGCATGGGATACATATTATTTTATATGCGCTGCGTGCGTGATTGAACGTGTTTCGTGGACAGGTATCGCTGCAATTTGCACGCAGTATTATAAACATATTACTTAGGTTGTTTGATATACAGAAATAGTTAGAAAGAGGGACCTTCAAATCGGAGTGTTTTTATTGTTTTGTTTTATTTCATCGCTCCGCTCAAAACGACTAGCGTCGTTATAATTAACTAATTAGTTGATGTGGTGTCGACAGAACATCGCAAAACTCATGAGATCGCATAAATCATAAATATGTGCTGATGTCGGTCGACATTTCCATCGCGCGTACGTTTGTGAAATTGTATATGTTTTTTCCACTCTTCGAATTGATGGTAATTGGTCCTCAGACATCAGCTCGAGAGAAAGAACACACGCGTGGCTAAAAGGTCGCACCACGAGGTAAATCATCATCTCTATCCGTAATTACACGCCCGCGCACGGTTTATAGGTGCTTCATAAACGTCAGCTCGCATCTTCATCCTCCAAAGACTAAGTCTTGAACAGGTCGTGACGTGTCTAATTGAGCCTCATCAAAAGTGTGCAGCTGATGTTTCCGTGTTCAGTTTCTAAATATTCCAATTGTCACAAAGGTGCTCACTCAAACCGACGACGGCGCTGATGTGACGACCCGTAATTCTTTGAGCATCATTTTTTATAATACCTCTGGCAAAATGATGACTTACCTTTGACCCAGTACACGGTTGAGCAGCTTGGTTCAGGCACACAATAATAATACCTGCAAAACAAAAACGTTTTATTACAAAGGGTTTTAAACGGTTCATTATGCCAACAAAATATTGTAAGCGAGTATCGAAGAATTGTGGAGATTATATATGGATATTAAATATATAAATGGATAAAAAATATATGTACGAGTATTTATATCTTGTATGGTAAGAGCGCGGAAAATGCAAGTGCTGTGGACTTTCCATTGCAATGGCATGCGTTATTTGAAACGGAGAATTAGTAATGGTCTCTAAACGGAGACACGTGATCGATTTGCAGCAAACAATGAAACGATTTAAGCTTTAGATTTTCGGACAATTTGTGGAGACTTTTGTGGAGACTTTAGTGAAGACTTTTGTTTGGTGTTGTCATTGAATGTATTGTTTTTTGGAGATTAAGATAGGTTTTTAAAGAGTTGGAGTAATTTAGTCGAAATGTGCAAATGCTATTTGTTTCTATACATTTTAATTTAATTCATAATTTCTTGAGAATAATATATTTGCGATTAATATATTGTATTGAATAGCAAATGTGAGAACAAAATATTTGCTATTATTAAAATTAGTTTTTGTGATTTTTTTAACGTAGAATTGATGGCAATAGTGGATAATTAAATCCATGGAAGATAAGTAGTTAAATCGAGTTAGTTTATTTACGCCCGAAATATGTTGTTCCCAGCTAACACGAGTGCCCCCGATATACAGAAGAATAGGAAATGTTGTGCATCAGAACATGTTATCCAGTTCATGAAATACACAAAAAAAGATGAACATTAAATGTAATTTAGATTAGCTTGATTTTTGAAATATACGTCTATTATGCTCTTCCAAAATTACTATTATACTCAAACAATTTTGTATTTTGGCATTAAGCTTCATCCTACATCCTTATGTAGACAGCCTTAGTCTTAGGAGGCTTGGGCATTTACATATATAAAATGTTCTACAGATTCCTCTTCCATACTGCATCTTCTACAAAGTGCGGAGTTCTTAACTAAAATTTTATAAAGGTGCTTATTAGGACAGTGAACCATAAGAAGTTTGGTCTGCATACTGATCCTATGTCGACTTCTATTTAAAATAAATTTCGCTACTTGGCGATCCGGGCTTCTGATGAGATTTTTAGATTGTCGGTATTTCGCAGATTCGTCCCACATACTAATTCGTAAGATTTTGACTTTGTCTCTGATCTCCGTTCTAATGGTGGTATAACATTTGCAAGCCGATGGATCCGGTACATATAAATCATTGCATCGTTGGCCCCATCATTTCAAGAAATATCTGATTGACCTGGAACCTATCGCAGCTCATCATTATTGTTGAGAGATTGCTCTGTGAGTTGGTCGAGACATTCCTAGACAGATCTGGAAGTGGTTCGGTTCGCGTTTAGTGCTTCCAAAGCAACTTGACGGTCCAAGTAAATTACAATACTTTTGTTCACTAAATGTAAAGCTTTAAGTTCGACAATACTGGCTGAAATTGCTATAATTTATATGCCTAAAAAAATATCGATAGCTACTTATTTTTTATATGGGTGTGCTATCTTGTCTTTCCAGTCTTCTGTGCTTAGATTAACACTTGGCCACCAAACAATTGCAGAAAATAAAACTGATGGTATCACAACCATTGTATTCATCCAAAATGAGGTCTTTAATGAGTCCCAATTATAATTAAACTACCCCTAAATTGCCATAAGACCCTACTAGCCTTTCTGATTCTTTCGATGACGTGTTTCGTCCAGTCTAGTTTACTGCCTATATAAGAAGTTTAGGGTACTTTATATTTTGATTGATCGTTAGAAGTGTACCATACAACATTGGAGGCGTAAATCTATAAATTTGTCCCCTTCTAGTAAAAAGATACAGTCCACTGTGGTCAGGATTGACACTTAGGCCATTGCGTGTGCACCAGTTCTAAACTTTCTTCTATGCAGATTTTAATATCATGAGCATTTTCCTAGCAAAAGTATCCGGCTAAGTTATTCTCTTTAATAAGTCTATCAACTCTACGGCTCCAGAGGTGTGAGGATAATATTTCCCATGAAGGCATCCTTGCGTTACTGCTACAGCCAAAGGAGCACAATTTAGAGTAGTCTGCGTCTTGTTTTTAACATATTCCTAATCCACCCACTTGTGATGGCGTTGATATTATGTCTATTTGCCGGAACTTTAACTGCCAAGAACTGTCCAAGAATTTTATGAAAAAAAATGTCTACCTATTTTTTTTGTTTTTAGAAAAAAGAAGTTGGGCTAATCGTCCCAAATGCTCGGTCTAAAAGCGATCTTTCATATAAAGCTTTTTTAGGTTTAGGTATACAAATAGCTTTATCGAGTCTCCAAGACTTTCGTATATATTTAAGGTCGATACAACCCTGTAAAATATTTTAAGCCTTACTGTAATCAATTCACCTAATCTTTGAAGGACCAATAGCCCTTTTCGTGCATTAAAGACCGATCACTTTTATAAGTACTTTTATAGACTTTTACGTGCATTAATGGCCAATCCTGTATTATAAGTGTTCGTACCTAGCCGAGTACCTAATACATAGGACAACCTTAGACAACCGCAGACTTTTACGTGCTTGTAAGAACGCAACTTATTGCCAGCTTTAAATAACTTCAAACCAATATTGGCGCCGGCGCCGGCTTGCATACGCCGTTTGCACAGATATTTGTACTATTTTTTAATCTTTTATCGCAGGCGTTGAGCCTTAGAACTGCAGAAGGTTTTGAAAACTTTGTCCGTCTTAAGTTCTAATGGTTCTAAAACAACTTCGTAATCTCACGCATTTCTGAAGGAGTTTTGTGAATCAACTTTTCTGGCAACTGGGTTATGTATTATCTATCAGTATAAATACCCTGGAGTGATTGATACTTTTCCGTAAGGTTATAAACAATAAAATGCACTTCTCTCGGTTCTGTACATTCCTTACTTTGCTATGGAGTATAGTCTTTAATAATGTTACTGCTATTCTCAATGGAAGATCCTTTCATAATCTAACTTATGCAGATGACGTTACGATAGTATCTTCCCAGGAAGTATGCGAACGTTTTGAGTGACCGCTTTGAGTATTATAATCCAATAGGAGGATGCCAGGAAAAAACCAAGGATTGACGGTTTCCGCACTGCATATCTCGGTCCAAATCGAAGTCAGAACATGAAGTTAAAACCACAAGAAGAATGCGACGGATTTGTATTGGTAAATCTAGTTCTATAAGCCACCACACCAGCATTGAGTGTTTTTTTGCGAATGCCAACTATTTAACGAGGCCAAAGTATAGAACGGCGAATATTGGAACCTCCACATGATTGACAGAATTTGAGATACCGTCAGACGACGTGATCCCGTACCGACGTCTTACTTAGAGTGGCTTCTCCTGCACTTTATAAGCCTGTCCGTCTCTCTAGATGGCAGTACCCTATACTTCCTTATCCCATCCAGCAAAAACTAAATCTTTGTATGCCTACTCGTAAAATAGACATATATGAATTCCGAGTTTTGAATAATCCGATAAATTCCAGAGGTAGCATTTTTAACCTACTTATGTGTAGACTATATAATAAATTATGGTCTCAAATTTAGCTTACACTATAAAATTTAATTTTGTCAACCAATTAAATAATTGTCCACCAAATTATTGATTGATGGTCATTAAATATGTATATCACACTGTAAAAATACTAAATTAACTTAAAAAAGATTTTATGTGCATTTTTTTATGAAATAAAATATATTTTTTTATTTAAAATTTATATAATTATTATAAAAATTCAAGTATAATGCGGTGGCAATTTTTTAAAATACAAAAAATGGGATTCATTTAACAACTTTTGTCCTCTGAAGCCTAATGTTTAATTTCAACTTTTTTGAAATCGACCCAGATTCCTAGTGAGCAATGACTCTATTTTAAATTGCACATTATTTTTGTTTGAGTGCAATTTTATTTATTTTTTTTATTTTATAGGTGCTATTTTTTTATAGCTACTTTTATAGACCGATTGATTAATTACCATAAGTAATTAGTACACACAAAAATATAATCGAACTATTTTCGATAAAAAAATTAAGGTGTTCTTCATAATTGCGAATTAGAACGATTCTATAAACATTGTTGAAAATTATTCGCAGTACTTAAAAAACTTTAATAGGAAAAAATATATTATATTAGAGTTATTTTTAAAATATGTTTTTAATATTTGATTTTTATAATAAAAATAAATAATTGTGATGATGTGCGGGTAAAAAATTATAGTACTGGTCTAGAAATATTTGTGAAAAAATCTCGCACTAAAATAAAAAATATATAAAAGTTATTAGGTTCGGGCTGTTTTTTGATATGTTATGCGGTTTTAGGGCTCAAATAAACAGTCAAAGTTTATTAAAATTGAATGTATTTTCTAACCAGATTCGAGTAAATCTTTATTTCTCAATATTTGGAGCTAGATTCGAGTTAATCTGGATTTCTCGAATTTATCTTAATAACAATTTTCTTCTGAGCAAGATTCGATTTTATATTAATTTTTCAAAATTTATAGCGATACTAAATATTCTACTTAGATTTGAATTAATTTGCCTAATAATAACTGTGACGAGGTAAAATCAAACTAAACTTGATCTATTAAAATTGATCGCAATAATTCAAATTTCTAAAGTAGTTTAAAATGAATATACAATTCTTAATATTTTCTGCTTCCGCGGTAGATTCGTGTTAAACTTTGTTTCGCGATAGTATTAGTTTCCGAGGTAGATTAAAGGAAATCTTGATTTCTCGAATTTATCTCGATAATAAGTAGTTTCGAAATAATCTTCATTTCTCGATAATATGAGTTTCTGAGGTAGATACCATTTAATCTTGATTTCACTAATTTATCTTGATAATAACTATTTTCTAGCTAGATTCGAGTAAATTTGCATATCTCGAAAATATCTGTTGCCTTGGTAGATTCGTTTAAATATTTATTTTTCGAATTTATTTTGATAATTATTGTTTTCGAGCTACATTCAAATTAATCTTTATTTCTCGATAATATCAGTTTTTGTGCTAGATTTCTCGAAATCTTATCGCGATAATAACTTTTTTCAAGTTAGATTTAAAATAATATTTATTTCACGATATTGACTATTTTCGAGGCAATTTTGAGCAAAACTTGATTTCTCAAAATTTATCGCGATAATAACTGTTTCCGAGCTATATTCGAGATTACTCTAGATTAACCTCTAAAACTGATATTACTGATATTATCAAGAAATGAAGATTATCATTTCTCGATAATATCAGTTTTCTTTGGTAGATTCAAGGTAATCCTTATTTCTAAAAATATATAGCGAAAATATCTATTTTCAATCTCGATAATAACTATTTTCTAGCTATATTTGAATTAATTTCTAAATAATATGATTTACGAGATAGATTCGAGTTAATATTGATTTCCTAAAATTTATAACGAAAAAAAAAACATTTTCTAGCTTGAATCGAGTTATTCTTTATTTCTCGATATTATGTGCATTCTTATTATGTATTTCTGGAATTTATCTCGATTTTAACTGTTCTCGAGCTAGATTCGAATAAAATCTACATTTTTCGGTTTTATCTCAATATTAATTCGAGAACTATTTGTAATATATCGATTAGTACTCGAATTAATTTTGAGATAGAACCAAAAAATGTATATTATTATAACTAGTTGCAATATAGTTCTAGTTCGGCAAATCCGAGAACTTACTATTTTCGAACTAAAATCCAGTTAAATCCGAGCATCATTGTGATTCATTTAGGTTGGGTTCTTTTCCAGCAAATGAGATTAACTCGAATGTAGCTAGAAAATAGTTATTATCGCAATTAATTTGGAGAAATCAATATTAAGTCAAATCTAGCTAGAAAATAGTTATTATTGAGATAAATTCAGGAAATCAATCCATTTATAAAGGACTTGAAATAAAGGGCGGTTCACTGGAATTGTGTGGTGAACTAATTGAGCAGTAGCGGAATCTCACACTGAGTATCAAAAACGGGTCTGAGTATTGACTCAACACAACCAGAAGCTGATCACTATATACAACGGATTAGCAGAGTGGGCGAAATGGAGTGTAATGGTCACACTCAGACTCAGAGGCATACGTGCTGGACCTTTTCGGCTAAATAATTAAATGAAATAATTAATTATCGTCAATTATTTTTTTTCAAAACTTTATCATCTGATTGAAATTATTACCAATTGCCATCTTTTGACAGGTCAAAAATGGGTGCTTTTAAAATTAAATCTTTAGGCAAACTGTAATTTTTCTCTTCTTTTTGCGTTCGACAAAAAATGTGCAATCGCAAGTTCCTCGAAATATCCATACTAGACTACAATAGTATTCAGCCAGGATCCGAAGATCTGTCCAAATCATAGGCATACACTTGATATAAAAAAACATCGATAGAAACCAGTCCTGACCACCTACAGCGACCGCATCAAATTACCATAAAGATGGTCCACACCGCGTACCAGTAAAAAATATTATTTCCGTCCATCGCGCGGAATCAATTTATTGATAGCATCATAATTATATAATATTTAATAAATTCACCTGCGTTTAACCAGAAAAAACCGCAGTGAAATTAATCTTAGAATGAACCAAAAAAAACTCCACAATCCGGTTTGCCAAATCGCGACCCATGCTGTGTCTGCTCATCGTGGCGTCATCGAACCTCATCGAACCTCATCCAACCTCATCTCTTCGGCGAATAATAAAATTGCAATTTCTATTAATAAACAAGCGGTGGTTCACATGCGTCTCGAGAATCTGAAATCCGCGTGTCGGATGCTGATGTGTTACCTTATTTGCTGTGGTAAACAAATTGGCCATACATAATTTCACCTTCACTTTGCCTGCATATATATATTTTATGTCAAACGGCCGACTGATCGCGTCATATGCTACAATATTTACATACTTAAATCTTATCTTGATATATACGAACATATATGCATGTATATATCTGCATATATCATATGAATATATATATGTGCAAAACGCATTTGAATAAGTTCGTCTTAAAGCGAAAACACATATGGGAACTTAACTTGAATCTCGTATAATTTATTACGAATATTTCCATTCAGCTGAAAGATCATCGCACCTTATATGCGACCGCAAGACTGCGATATATTATACCTGTATATATACCTGTATATATATATGATTTATTACGTTTTCATTAAGACGCAACCGACGACGCCGACACGGAGCGACTTCAGGAAATAATACTCAGCCAGCGAAAAACTCTCGGTTTCATTTTCGAGGCAATGCATTGTTATTCTCTCGATTTTAGTTTTGCTTGCGGTGTGTGCGGACATAACGGAGCATTTAATAGGCGTTTACGTACCTGGCTGGTACCTTTGTACATATACTTTAGACTACATAAATAATGCATGCACGTATCTTTACTGATATACTCGTTACTCGCGTATATAATAATACATTTAATTGCGGTGATATATTGAAGTGGTAACTGGCATGTAGGATGTAGATATATACTATTTCTATTGTGGCTGGGCTCCCGTGGAGATGCTCTGCGCACCTTTGGTGTCAGAGCGAGAGAAAGTGGTGAAATGTTTTATGGCTTTTCGGGAGCGATTAGAGCCATCAGGTTGAAGTGCTTGGTGACTACTGTTCATTTAGTTGTACTCGTAGTTCAATAATCTAATAAAAAAATAATAATCTCATTTTTCAGAGGCATATAATGCCTCAATAATTTCTGAGAATTATTTGTTATTTTAACCAAACAGTTTATACGAAATTTTTTAATTTGTGGAAGTTATTCATTGAAAATACTTCTGAAAAAAAAAAACATTTTCAAATGTCTTTTACTCGTTTTTCTATTACATGGCAGACATTTTTTTTCACAATCTGAATTGCGCTAAAATGTAAAATATTTTATAGAAAAGATTATTGATTTTAGATAACTGCTTTTTGTATAAATTGTCGGGTATTTAATGTCGTTTTCAATTAATATTTCTGAAAAATTCAACTTTTTAAACCTTGTTTACTCATTTTATCCTAGTACCTGACAATAACTTTTTTCACCATCTATATTGCGCTAAAATGTAAAATATTTTATAGACAAGTTTTTGGGTTTTAGATTACTGGTTTATGAGATACTATGACTTTATTAGGATGAAAAATCCGTCCATTACCTACTCAATATCGTTTCTAAATCTATGAACGTATAAATTGTCGAGTAATTATTGATGTTTAACATTCAAAATATTTTTTTAAATTTCCCATTTTCTAACCTTATTTAATCGATGTTTTTCTATTACCTGACAATAACTTTTTTTACAATCCGAATTTCGCTAAAATGTAAAATATTTTATCAAAAAAATTATTGATTTTTGCTCACAGATTTATGAGATACAGTGGGATTATTGGGATGAAAAATTTGTCCATTACCTACTCAATATTGTATCTATATCAATAAACATATCAGATTCCTAAAAACCATAAATTACTAAATACATCACTTTCATCAAATCTCACTTTCATCGCGCATTCTAAAAAATTCAATCAATCTGTACCATTTTCGTTGCCTCCGGCCGGCTGCCTCCGGGCAGATTCCCAAAAGCTCGTGTAATCCTCAAACAATTCATCGAACCTCGTAACAAATCGATATAAATGTAATTTATTGTTGTGTTGCTTGTAAACAATCCACGTGAAACACAGATCCATCTGTGGCGCCCGTTTGATGCGCACTGCGATTATCCAAAATGGTATGTATTTAATTACATGTAAACATTAGCATGTTTTTTTATTCTTATTCTTCTTCGAGTCATCCCGCATTGTAAAGGCATCAATATAGCTCAAGAGTATACAATACAAATTGTTTATGTATAAAGTATATCTTAAGATCGATGTACAGCAACCAAGAAAACGTGCGATCGAATCACATAAGATCCATAGCAGTCACGTGTTACCCTTTTGCGAGCGCTATGCTGCCGCATGGCCGTGCCGCTTAGCTATATATATAGTTACTCAGTCAGTACAGAAATACATGTATTATGTAGTTGTTGTTGCTGTGATTGTATTAATTGACAGCGCTAATTTGTTTGGATTCGATTTGACTGTTGATTGTGTGTGAGATTATTGTGGCAACAATGTTGTTGGCTCGCTCGGTGTTTTTTTTATTTTTTTTGGTGTGTTGTTCATCTTTGTTGCCTCGCGGCTGGTATGGACCTGCAACTTGGCTGACGATGACGATGATGATGATTGTTGTGGGCTGTCAATCAAACCGGCACGAGTACAATATTTAGGAGGTGTTCGAATCTATGGTTCACACAAAATGCATGTTCGCTGCTGCAGAGATGGGATGAGGCAATGAAAGCGCAAAGAGGCTGCCTCAGAGTGCGTTGGGATTTCTTGATTTAGAAATCGATGGTTCTTATGTAATTGTAGGTGCCACAATTTTTTTATATGGTCAGGATTTTACTTATGGCAAAGATATCATTACTATAAATTTCATATAAATCAAAGGTCTTAATTGTGTTGTGTGTATGCCTAAAGCTATTGCCAATTAGGATTTAACCCACACACAAAAAGGAAGCTAGATGAAAAATCGCCTGATAAATTTCTAAATCCCTTGCTTACAATTATTTCTTTAATAATTCTTTATATATGGTTTAAAGCATGTCTCTTTCGAACAATGAACTTTTGATCAGTTTTCCAAAGGGCAATCAAAGAGTCAGTGAAAGAACCGATCAAATTCTCTTAAAAACAAATCTATGAATATGAATTTTGGAATATATCATTAGTATTGCATTAATAATAATCGCCTGTAATTTCAACATGATCACTTCATGTTTAGTGGATTACGATCGCTATCTTCGGTTTGAATTATATAAAAATCTTGAAAAGAGGTTAGTTTACGGTAAATTTAGAAATATACATAAAATTAAGACTCTCACTTTTTGATGGGTAATATAAAATATATAAAAATATGAATTTCCCGAATTCACGCATTTTGGATTATCAGAGCGATCAAATGATATCAAATCCAAAGAGATCATCATGAAATTTAAAAAATATAATAATTATTACAATATTAAATAATACCCAAAATTACATACACATCGCATAAATCTTAGTAGCCTACGATCGCCATATATGGTTTGAAGAATATAAAAATCTACATAAAGGACGTTTTATGCAAACACTGAGAATTTTTTTAAAAATGTATAATTAAATTATCAAACTAGACTAAATTGAAAATTTCATACAATTTCTATTTACCTAGACACATATTTTGGACTTCCAAAACGATCAAATGATATTAAATCTGAAGCGATCATTATAAAATTGGGTACATATAATCATAATTGTATTATTAACAGATACTTGCAATTTCATTTCGATCGCGTTATGTTTTGTGGCTTACGATCGCTATCTACTCTTTGAGAAGTACAAAAATAGAACAAAACTGTCGATTTTCTGCGATAACTCAAAAATGTTAAATTAAATTGTGCTAATCTCATTTTTATTGCGTTCGATCGAGAATTTAGGATATTATAGAAGCTAATTTCCCTGCACACGAATTTGGAACTACCAGAGTGATCAAATGCTATTAAATTATAAGCGATCATTATGAAAATTTGATCATTTGATCATTATTATAATAGTAATAACCATCTAACATTTCATTACGATCGCATAAATTTTAGTAGACCACGATCGCTATTAACTCTTAAAAGAATACCAAATATCGTCACAGCTGACGTTTATTGTGATAAATGCAGAAATCATTAAAAATTAGGCTTATAATTTAAAAAAACTGGATTAAGTTAAAGATTTTATATTATTTTTATAGGCACATATTTTGACCTGTCAAAACGATTAAATTATATTTAACCCATAGCGATCATTATATTTTTATATATATATATATATATATATATAGATATTATTGAACTATTAAGAATGTCCTGGTTTTTCCGTACAATCACGTCATGTTTTGTGTCTTACGATCGCTACCTACCATCGGAAGATTTCTAAACCCTTGATTGCATTAAAAAAAAACTACATCAAATTGAGCTTATTTACTTTTCACCAATGTTCGATCGCTAATGAATAATATTATAATGGTTTTTTTTTCAATACAAGTACTAATGATTGTCAGAGCGATCAAATGCTTTAATTTATATAACAATAATAACACAAAACTAAAATTTCACGAAGATCGCATCATTTTTAGTAGTTAACTATCGCTATCTACTCATTGAAGACTATTAAAAAACGTTAAAGCTAAAGTTTATTGTGATAACTAAAAAATCTTAAAAATTAGGCTCATCTCTCTTCAATCTGTATTATATTAAAGATTTAATTATCTCTTAAGACACTAATTTTTAACTTCCACTGCGATCAATCGCCATTAAATAGAAAGCGATCATTATGAAATTTAAAACAAATAATCAATATTACATTTATATAAAGTACCAAACATTTAAATACGATCGCTTTATTTTTAGAGGCTCACCAGTGCACGATCTCTAATTAAATATACTATAAAGGTTTTTTCCCTAGGCAATACTGGAGATTGCCAGAACCATAATTTTTTTTAAATTGAAAGCGATCATTATGAAATCTATAACATTTGACTATTATAACATAAGTAAGACATACTCAAAATTTCATGACGATCGCATCAATTTTAGTGGGTAACGATCGCTATGTACTATTTGAAGAGAATAAAAAAACGTTAAAACTAACGATTTTTCGATAACACAAAAAAAACGTATAAATTAGGATCATCATACGTCAATCGGGATTAAAGATATTAATTTCTCTTCAGACTCATATTTGGACTGCTACAGCGATCAAATTCCATAAAATTCAAAGCGGTCATTATGAAATTTAAAGAAAATAATCTACAATACATTTATATAAATTAACAAAAATTTAACTACGATCGCATCATTTTTAGTGGCTAACGATCGCTATTAACCGTTTGAATATTTCTAAAATCTATAAAATAATACAAATCTTTCCGGTTACTCTAGAACCAATAATAAATTAGGTATAAAACTTCTCGGTAAATAAATGTATTGATATCATAACAAATTGATCACTTAACTTGAGCGATCAAATGCCATTGAATCCAAAACTATCGTTCTTAAATTTTGTTCGTATGTTCGATATTCTATGCTGATCGTCTACCTTGATTTTAATCGCGATCACTTAATAGTAAGCTCATTACGATCACTGTCTTTCGGCGATAAACCTGAAAACTCTGTCGAAACTACAGTTTTTTAGTAATTTTGTATGCCACATTATTTGTGTTCAAATGCAATACATAAATGTATCCTAATTAATATTAATAAAAAAAAATTGTAATGAAGCCATTTAATTTAATTACCAGGCAGACGCGTTAAATAATAGCCGCCAAAGCTACTAATTTTCGTATAATCAATTTGACTTTGAGAAACACGATTTTTTTAATAATCTTGCGTATTCATATTTTAAATTTATGTAAATTCAGCTGAAAACATAACATTCACCTGAAAACGAGGAGCATACAAATTAAAATATTTATCGTTTTTTTTTCGCTGCGAAGATCACATGTTTTTTTGTTTATAACAATTATAACAACAGGCATAATTTAAAAAAAACGCAAAAAAAAACAAAAAAATCATCTTCCCAATGCGCGCGCATTCAAATAAATGGGCACAGACACACGTTACTTGCGTGATGTAACCGCGTCGCAATGTGCGCGCATCAGGTAATTGTTTCTACGGGAGTTTTTCGACTGTGTGTTTACGACGCGACGCGTATGTTCATTTGCGTGCGCGCAATTTGATAAATGCGCGCGCTGTTGCTGTTTTTGCGGTGCGGTATTATCATTTTTGTGCTCGCAAATCGCGGCACAACAACTTTCAAGCAAAATGCACACGCGATCATATCTTGTTCTCACAGGGCTTTTACTACATAGACTCTTATAAGTTACGATTAGCACAAGCGAGCGCAAGCAATTGGTACAGCCAAAGATCTAGATCTTAAGCAAAAACAACATAATTGCACAAGGCGGCATTCGACACTTGGAAAGGTTACATCTTGCCGTGAAGACGAGACGCCGCAGCCGTCGCTGAGTCGCGTTGGTGGAGCTGTACTTGTATTTTATAATAACTATGTACCTTTTACTTTTTAATCAAGTATTCGTTTTTTAGGGGCCATCAACATTTGGTATTTTGCAAGTATTCTTGATGCGCAGATGCGGTCTATGTATATTTTAATTATATAGCAAGCTAGAAACATTTTCGATTGTTTTTGACGAAAGAACGAAGATTGAAAGATTACTTGACGAAAATTGGACGATGATTGAACGAAGACTGCAGACAAAGATTGAACAAAGACTTGACAAAGTCTGAAGGAATACTGAATGAAGACTGAACGACAATTGAACAACTATTTGACGACGACTAAACAGCGATTAGTCGATGAGTAGAAACCGTCTAAACGACGACTAGACGACTATTTCTGAACGATGTTTTGGATCTGGCTGCAGATCGACTCAAACTTTGGACGACGACTAGACAGCGAATAGACGACGACTGTATGAGGATTGGATGACGACGACTTAACGACTTAACGACGACTTAACGACAACTTAACGACGACTAAATGACGACTTTGTGTATTTTTGACTATGACTGGTCCACGATGAAACGATGACTGAACAACTACAAGCAGCCGACTAGACGTCTGAATGCCTAATGGACGGCTCTAGACGACGACATAACGACTTTTTGAAATCAGCTTAACGACGACTAAAGACTAGACAATGACTAAGCAAAGACTATATATGGGCCAAAAGAAGTCATCCGATGTTTTTTTTTTCAAAATGAAAAACTTCGATTCTGTTTTTTGATTATGAACCTATAGTATTTTATTGGTCAAGTCGAGAAGATGATATCGGCCAAATGGGCGCCGTCACAACTGATTGCCATATGGACTCGTTTTATGGCATTTTTCATCACTTCGGCGAGAACTTTGGGCGACAGATTTTCGCAATCGTGTCGAATGTTGTCCTTGAGGGCTTCCAGGATATCGGGCTTGTTCATGTCTGGAACGGCTTAATCGGGCGATCTTGCGAGCCAGTGCAATTTGCCAAAACGTGAGATGAGGCGACCCGGGAACGCCGCCTTCAGAATATCGGTTGTGGCTCGCGCAGTGTGTGCCCTTGCTCCGTCCTGTTGGAACCACGTCCTGTTAACATGGCCCTATAGCGCGCACCGTCCACTGATGACGTTTGACCAGCGGCGTTCTCATAAAAATGGGCCGATGACACCTCCAGCGTGAACAGCGCAACATGCAGTCACTTTTTCACTTGGATTTTCGGTGCCTCAGAAGCGATAGTTTTGCTTGTTCATGTACCCGCTGAGGTGGAAATGAGCCTCGTCGCTCATAAAACGAGCCCATATGGCAATCAATTTTGACGGCGCTCATGGTCGATATCATCTTCTCGACTTAACCAATAAAATTTTAAAGGTTCAAATAAACATAATCAAAAAACATAATCGAAGTTTTTCATTTAAAAAAAAAATAAAGACAAACCACATCGGATGACTTCTTTTGGCCCACCTTGTATAAAATCATTTTAATATAAATTGATAATTATTTTTTTTAAATCCATTTTTTTTAAAGAAAAACGTAAAAATCTTTTAAGCTAAATATATGAAATTATAATAACGAAATTGAGGTTATTCCTCGAACTCAAATAAATAAATAAAACTTTATTTATGATTCATCTTTTACTTATCATGCTGGGTACTTTGTCAGATTACTATTTTCAGTCAATGCCGCCTGAGGCGTTAAGTCCAGCTATTGCAATTTCAATCATTTGCAAATTGTTCTACTGTTAAATTCATTTTAAATTTTATTTCACCAATATGTTATTTTTAAGTAGAGCAAAGTCAACTGTTTATTGTTTCTTTATTTTGTTATTTCATCTAAACTTTAAAATCCTTTGCGATAATTCGTATACATGTTTTTTCTTGGTATAGT
>JAAAKO020006118.1:0-19741 GCA_010015015.2 Bolitophila cinerea | reverse complement strand
AAACAAACGCACTGCTTAAAAAAAATGTCATGTACAAAATAAACAAAAAAACACAAATTTGATGCCTAATTCCGATTTGTCAAAAAAATACAAATTAGGAAGAATAAATTACTCGAGGAAATAGTGCAATTACAGAGCCGAACTAAACTAAACTTGTGTTTAGAATTTTAGGTTTACCGAACTTATCCGCGGAGCAGTATACGTTGCTATTAGACCTCTCGTATCCTACGCCTACATTTTATGGTGGCAGAGAGCGAGAAAGATATCGCCCATAAGTCAATTAGATAAATTCCAACGACTGATTTGCATTGGCATATCTAGTGCCATGAAAACCAGTCCCACATCTGCTCTGGAAATCCTGTTGGGCCTGCCACCTCTCCACGTCTTCATCGAGGTGGAAGCTAGGTCACAAAGGCTATACCTCAGCGGATGTTGGAAGTCCTCATCAAAGGTTCACGCCTCCATATAAAGAGAGACTATCACTCTTAGGCCAGAATTTAGGATGTCGTCTAACTACGTCATTCCGGGTTTTCGCTTTGGTAGGAGGTTTAAGGTCAATATCCTTCGAGAGAGGATTGGACACGCGGTATACCCCCTCCACTAGATGGGAGGGTGTGGTACACCGACGGTTCTCTCAAAGATGGATGTTTTGGCGCTGGAATTCATTATTTCAACCTCTCCACTGAAGATATGGCCGTCTCCCTGGGCGGTTTATGTCCCTGTGTTCCAAGCTCGCGTGCGCTGAGTGTATTCTGCGCGAGGGCGAAGGAGATGCACCTGTTTTTTATATGTTTCAACAGTCCGGCCCTAAAATCGTTGAGCTCTTCCAGATTCACTTCTGGATTAGTGCTTAGCTGTTGCAGGTCTCCTGTAAGCCTGGTTTGGGTTCTTGGTCACTCAGAAATCCCGGGCAACGAACAGGCAGACCTCTTATCCAGAACTGGTAGTGAAGCCGCTTCACATGTCCAGAACCGGCCATCGCTGTATCATCATCACTTAGGAAATCAAAAACAGATGCGAGACATCGAAAATGTTTCTGAGGAGACCTGGTGTGAGAGTAACTAAATCGGCGCTTCATTTAAAGCGTAAAGAGCTCGGTTTGGTATGCGGTATCGTCACGGGTCACTGCCGACTAAACAAACACCTGCATCGGTTGGGCTACTCAGATAGCCCAACCTGCAGGTGCAAGGAAATTGTGTCTTCGATTCATTTTCTCGACGAGTGCTCCGCGCTTGACATCCTTAGATGTCAAGTGTTTCACTCCTACAAGATCCCCCTTGATTCGCTCCGCCTTCTTCTTCTTAGTACGATTGCGGAGTTCGTCAAGAGATCGGGTAGGTTAAAAAACAATAGGTTTACTCAGTGGCCTAAGTGCTGGACCTGTCTCTTCGAGATGGTTCCCCCTCCAATCATCACATAGCAACGATCCTTCTTGCTGGAATTCATATTTTAAAGGCGGCTGAAGAACGAGAGTATAAATGGGTACCCATTCATTCCTACGCATTGAAAATTTAAAATGAATTGGTTGGTGTGGGAGGGAAGGTACCATCAATCATACTTAACACAGCTGTATTCTATATCGAGCACCATAGTCGTCGGGATCGAAAAAAGTATATCGTCCTTCAACCAATACCTAGGAATCAATGTTTTCTATAATTTTGTACCTAGAAAGACGATTCTGAATTATGATAATTCTCATTTGATTATTTGATGATTTTTAAAAACGGTTAGTGGCAATGCACCGCAGAAAAGAACATCGAGAGCCAGTACTAAGATGAGGAAGAATCACCAATTATCAGGTGCACAGTAATTTAAAAGCTAATATTGAGAACCATCACTATGACAAAGCCAATAATAGCAACTGACCCGAGTCACCAAAGAACAAAAAGGAATGATTATATAAATATAACACAAGTAATAGCAGGAATGAGGATCGGGACATATAGCAATATCTGTGGTTTTTGCCCACTTTGTATTCCACAATAAAAATATAGTTTACAGCTCAAAAGGTATTTTAAATTAATAATTTCATAATTTTTAAGGAAAAGAATTTTTTAACGCCATTGTAATTTGGTTGATATTAGACTTAGAATAAACATGTTAAAAAAAAATTAGAGGAATTTATACACTTAAAAGATGTGGAACATCTTATTTCCGTAGGAATAACCGTTGAGGAACTCTTCATAAAACTTTTTTTGTATCTCTAATCCAAAATGGCTCTCCCCTCCAAAGGTCAAAAACTTGTATTTTTCAATGTGGCCAAGGCCTAAAAACATATCAAAAAACAGAACTATACCACTTTTGGCACTGCAAAATCCCCTACTAAAGTTTTTTAAAATTACTAATTGCTCCGTAATATTGGTTTTTCTAAATCAAACTTTGAAACCCTCCCTAAGGCCAACTAAATTGTACTTTGCCAAAGTGATCTCAAAAACTTGCATGCCTCATTCTTGCTAAATTAGGTAACTAGATTTTGATATCTATTTTGGTCTGATTTTTCGTTCTGTTTAGGTCTTTAAGTCTCTAGATATTACAAAATAATAGCTGTGATCCCTGAATTTTTTTACGACGATTATTGAACTGGGAACTGCTGATTTAATATTTTTTATTTAGATGAAGAAGCACCTTCCTTAAATCGGTATTATACTTGTTTTCAATGGCTCTTTATTAGATTAAATTGATGTTGGAATATACGTCTCTTGATAACGAGACGAACGCAAGCAGGTCTGAATTTGGACCCATTATTGTCCTCTTCCAGATTTAAAAGGAACTATCATACTCAAACCATTTCGATCTCTGCATAAAGCTGGAAATATTTTTAAGTTTGAGTGTAACCATGTCGTCCGGGTTTAGGATGAAGCATCCTAATAAAGACAACCTTAGTCTCAAGAGGCTTGGGCATTCACATATAAACCGTTTCCTCATAACTCCAATTTTATGGAGGTGTTTATTGTATGTTTTTGACTTTGTCTCTGACCTCCGTTCTAATGGTGGTATAAGATCTGCACGCCGATGGCTCCGGCCCATACAAGTCATAGCTTGAACCATTTCTGGTCATTTCGTCGGCCTTATCATTTAACCATTTAAATCTACTAAAAAATAAATTATTACTTTTACTTTTAAAAAAATCATATATATTTTTCTATCAAATAAACATTGTAATTATTTTTTTTACTACATAGTCTACGTTTATATATTTGCATATTTTGTATTTTTTGGTCCATATTTTTGAACTTTTTAGTGCATTTTTTTGTTTATATATATGCTTATAACTGAAGCTTTAGTTATAAATAATTATTTACTGTATATGAACTTTTGTAATAAACTTAATGTTTTTAGGGTATATTTTTAATTTAATATCTTATATAATAGTTTTCATGAAATATTTTTTTTGCTCTACTTATGTAAAAACATATGGAAACCTACATTTTGTAACTACAAACAGATTTTTAATGCAATGACTTTTATAATTTAGTATTTGAAACATGAGAAATATAATCATCGGAATTTAACCCAATGTGCGTATATCCAAACGTAATTCAATGGAAATTTGTTGATGTGAAAATGTGTACATTTTACACATACTAGCAAATAAAAATATTGTTTTCAATTTTGACGTATTTGGAATTTCATACAAGGTTTTGTTGATATGTCAGACTTTCATCCAATCTGTATTGCGTTAGCTTTATATATGCTTTTAAAGGCAAAAACAAGCAAAAAACTTAAACAAAAATAAATTGGGTGAAATTCCTCGTGTGTGAAAATCCATAAAATACATGTATCACCTATTAATTTTTTAAAGGCATAAACCAAGCAAAAACACAAATATTTTAGGGGCAACATGATGGTACATATGCACAAAATCTTGTTTTTTATTTCGTGTGTACAAATTACAAATTGATTTATTTGTATTGTAATAAATTCAATTGGGGGAAAGTCTCATGTGCAAATTTCAATTGTGTAGATATTCTATGTCCATTGTGATTTTTTCGCATAATTAAAAGTCTAAATGTACTTTTGAGCGAAAGTCGGCGGGGTAAAAGTCACATTTCCGTTTAATCTCTAATTACTCATGTTATTTTGTATAACTGATAAATATTGCTCTTTATTTTATCTAGATTTCTAAAATTATTAAAATCTATGCATCTTTAGAATTTACATTGATAAAACTTGATATTTGTTGACATTTTTTTAATTTTTTATTTATTTTAAATTGCATATTTTAGCTTATGGTCATTTGGTATATATTTTGAGTAAATTGGTCCATTTTTAGCATCACGATAAATAAAAATCTGTATTTTTGTCTATGATCATGTGTTTTAATGAAAATACAGACATTTTGCTTTAGATTATATAGTCATTTTTTGTCAAAATTTATGGATATCGGGAATATATTTTTAGACTGATAAAAAATCACTTATTTTTATTTTATGTAAGGCAAAAAAATAATGTCTAAATTGATTAAAAAAAACAAATTGTTAAAGATTTTTCAGAAATTTTAATTTTTGTAAAAGACAAATATTGTAAATTCGTATACAAAATAGGTTATGTATGTTCTGTTCTGGTACTTCAGTCAGGTAAAATATATTTCTATATTCATTAATAATATTATTTATTAGTCATTTCTTTTTAAATTAAACAGTCAAGTTTATTCATATTATATTTAAATTTAATGTGATGAAATTGATCGATTTAAATAAATTAAGTGAAATAGATATTTTTAAGATTATTTAAAAACTTATTTTGTCTTCAATTGTGGCTTTGAAAATTTAGATTCTCCGATTCTACTGGATTTTGTATTATATTTCCATAATAGTAGGCGCTCGGATTTGCCGAACTCTGAATCAAATAACCTTCGGTCAAAGTGTCGTTGGACATTTCCGAATTTAATTAGTTGAAATATTTAATAGGTATTACCTCAGATCTCGGGCCCAGTAAGAACTTATTTTGTTTTGTTGTACTGTCCTAAAAGATCAACATGCTGAACTTACTCCAAAAAGAACCAAAATGTGGATTCGGACTTGTCCAACGCCAATCTGACCGAAGGGATAGATTCCAATAAGTTCATATACGAAAATCGCTGGCTAGAAAGGCTCAAAAATAAATTAAGAATCCGATTTATTATCAAGATAAATCGGAGATATCAATTTTTCTATCGAATCTAGGTAGTCATTTATTATTTAATAAAAATTATAAATATTTAATAAATCGAATCGAAAACATAAATTATTAAAAATATTAGGATCAATTCGAATAAAGCTCCAAATAGTCGACAATTTATAATAATATATCATTAAAAGTAATTCAAAAATATAGATAAAAACAAATATACAAAATTTGAAAATTGTTTATAAAAAGATTTATTATCTTTTAAAAATTATTAATATAATTTATTTTTAAAAGCCATAAATCGCACTCCAAAAAACGTCTCCTAAAAATAACTTTTAATTATTTTGTGGACATAATTGATTTTTTCTCTAAATAAAGATGGGTATTCTTTAATTATATAAATAATGAAAAATTCTGCAGAAATTTAAATTTGTTTATTTTATTCAGTTTAATGAAACTCGATTTTTATAAATAATTTAAAAAAAAGTTGGTCGGTCTTCTTTAAATTGGTAAAAAAAATTGTTGAAAATATTATTTTTGATATATTTTTTGTTATCCATATTTTGAAGAATATCAAAATAGAATAATATAAATATTTTCTTTGTTTTTCTATGTCGATGGATGTCTATATGTAGCTGAAATATGGATTAAAAATCCCATTACGTAAATCGTAAAATTAGACTTTTCTCTTAAAACTCATCAAGTCCTTAAATGCTTTATAACAAGTGTAAACGAAAAACATATTTCCGGTTTTATGCTGTATAAAACATGTCTTTAAATGATATTCTCACAGTTTTGTATTACATTAATTGCAATTAGTCTATGCGCCATTCTCTTTATACATTTAGCATGAATTGTCGCCATATATATATATATATATATTCCCGACTGGCTCATAACCGCTCATTTATGCTCGGCATAAATTCCGTGCCGCGTTTTTATTCCCGTGTCCGCAAAACTCTGTGAAAAGAGCTTTAAATTTAAATAACTTGGGCATGTATGAATTTGTATTTGTATATGTGTTTTCATATTTTGTGTAGATGTGTGTGTGTGTGTAGGACGTGTTGGGCTGTGTTTGCTAGGAACATTGAGTCTATAGAATTATATGTGCACAGTTTCCGGTTTCCCAACCACTGCGTCCCGCGTGGCGTCGGCATCGTTCCCGTGTCCCGTTGTTCCCAGTTTGAACACACGCGCGCTCGCCAACCAATTAAGTCAGACGCGACCGGTTGGCTGTGTCGCTGCGTGAGTGCGCGCGCGTGCGACAGGACGACACACATACACACGCACAGACAAACGCGCGTAATTAAAAGTGTTCAACAATCGGCGCTTTTAACGGAACGAAATATTGAATTAAAAAGTATAAAAAAACAGAGAGAACAGAATACAGGAAATGAACGCTTAATTAAATGCATATTTATAGAATAATTATATTTAAAAAATAATTGGGAAATGTGTGCCAGCGCATTGCTCAATTAAATTGTATATATGAGGATTTCGAGTGTGTTATGCAATATTTAATGTAGTACATTTAGGCGATATGTATATATATAGATTATTATGTGCATCTGCATTTGCACCGTATTGAATTCAAACAATGCGATATATAAATATAAATATAGAATTATATACATTATATTGATTGTGTGTTAAACGATAGCATTAAATTAATCAAACACACATTTCGGAATCAATTTAATATGAGCGTTTTTTCGTGTATTAGCAGCAAACACGAGAAACGCATTACTAATCCTAATTCTAATTTCGTTAACATGTTTTCGAATGGCCACACTAAAAATGTATTACTTCTTTCAGAAACTATGAAGATCAATATAACCAAGATGGCAGCAACGATTGAGGAAAAAATGGATCAGAAATTGAAGGTAATGTTGATATTATTATATAATTAATAACAAAATATATAAATAAAAATATTCATAATTAGGGTTTTTAATATATTTTCTCTTTATTTTTTTATTATGTTAACTGCTTTTTACAAATTATTAGAGCGCATTAATAAATAATTATTGATGGAGCACAGAATAGATATTCATCATATTTTGTACCTTAAATACGAGATGGCGAATCAAGCTCAATCTCCCCAATTTTAAAATTTGGATTTTAAAGGGGCCTTATGCTCAAACATATAAATAAATATAAAAAGAACAAAACTGCATCGCAAAATTTACCACTGACTGAATTCCGTCAGTATACATTATTTATTAGTAATGTATAATTCAAATTTGACTTTTTTGAGAATTATAATAAATGTTCTTATATTTTTGATTTTACCTAATTATTTAATGCACATAAATTTGTTAGAACATAATAATTTAATTGTTAGAGCGAAGGTAATCATAATCGTGTAACACTAAATTAATAGTCGACCCGACTGCATGCCGATAGGACATTAGTCCTTGCTTAAAACGGACCATTTTTAAATAATTGTTATTATTTTATTTTTTTTGGTAATTCTTTGAAATATTTATTAAAAAAACTCCAAAAATATAAAGCATCAGAAAAAATTAAATAAGCAGAAACGCTATTTTTAACATTTTTTTTAAGTTTTACATATTAAATATTTATCAAATATGCAAAATATGCAATAAGTAATAAAAAAATATAGTTTATATTGAATATATATATATATATTTTTGGAAATTCAGTTTATTGGGCGATTCGAAACTACAACTGCAAGATGTTAAATTTTAGATAAAATCTAATTTTATATTGGTGGTCAAATCCATAAAACATTATAAGAGGCCTTGAAGTTGGTTAAAAAATACATTATCTGCAAAAAAGGATCGTTTTTTTTTTAAAGTTATATATATTATATTTTCCATTCTCTCCCCAAAAAATGGGTTGGAAATAGCCATAGATTGACTTTTTTATTTCCTTTGGGTGACGAGCGGAAAATAAAATGTAATGATTTTTTCTACCAAGAGTCACTTATTTTATTTCTTTTGAAACAGAACCCCAATTTGAACAAATATGGATTTCTCACACTAAATCTGACAATCCCAAATTTGGAGGGGCTGGGTAAAATCTAATTACGCAATTATTATTTAATACTATGAAATTATGAGTAAGAAAATTTTGCATTCTACATAATAAAACACTCAAATTCTCGTGACTGAAAATCCTATAATCTCAAAACACATAATTTAAATATGTATATCTTTAAAGTCAATAATCTGATAAACATATAAACTCAAAAGCAGACACTTAAAAACTAGTTTTTAAAAATCATTTTAATTTTTTTTCTGAAAAATTATTTTGGAATAAAATATATTTGTTTTAAATAACCATTTTAAAATAAAATATTTATCCAAGTCAGGAAAAGAATTTTATATAGTTTATTTGACGAATAGTTTATCTTCTGAATCGAATAGTTTATTTAAAGAATAATTTATCTTGAGAATCGAATATTTTATCTTGAGAATCGAATAGTTTATTTAACAAATATTTTATCTTGTGAATCAAATAGTTTTTATTGAGAATCAAAAAGTTTGTCTTGATAATCGAATAGTTTATCTTGAGAATCAAATAGTTTATTTGAAGAAAGGTTTATTTTGAGAATCGAATAGTTTATCTTGAGAATCGAATTATTTATTTGACGAAAAGTTTGTCTTGAGAATCGAATAGTTTGTCTTTAGAATCGAATAGTTTATCTTGAAAACCGAATAGTTTATTCGACGAATAGTTTATATTCAAATGAAAATGAAAAGTTTTATCTTGACTTTTGAGTTATTGAAAGGCGCCTGTTAAGCTAGGGGCACAATGTTCCGTTTGCCACCGCAAAAAATCATTATATGAGCATGGAAACTATATGCGTATATCATGTCACAATAAAATGGCGAAAATTAAAAATATTTGACGTTACGGAATGAACAATACAACAATTGTGATATTTAAATTTGTATTTTTTTGTGTGCGTTTTTTACAAAACGGTTCGGCCGCATTGTGACATACCTTGTAAATTTACGTAACGGTACGGTGACGGTCTGGTGCGGTGTGGAGGAAAACGGAGCATTGTTCCTCTAGCTTTAGACTCGTAATTGATAAATTAAAAATTTTATATTTATAAAATCATCAAATAAACTATTCGATTCCTAAGATAAACGATTCGTCAAATACACTATTCGATTCTCAAGAATAACTATATTCGTCCAATAAACTATATTCGATTTTCAAAATAAACTGTTTGTCGTATAGTGGATTTAGTAGTATTTTGAAATACAATTTTTTCTTCTATTTTCTATTTTCAACAAGATAAACTATTAGTAAATTAAACTATTCGATTATCAAGACAAAATATTTGTCAAATAAACTATTTGATTTTCAAGATAAAATATTCGTAAAATAAACTATTCGATTCTCAAAATAAACTATCTTAAAGATAAACTATCTTGAAAATAAACTATTCGTCGAATAGTGGATTTTTCAAAATAGTATTTTGAAATAAAATATTTTCTTCTATTTTCAACACCAACTATTTTAAAATATTTAAAAAAAGAAAAATCTATTTTATTTTGATTTGTCGCCATTTTTATTGATTTTTTAGGGAAGCTTCTAAGCCTAAGCTTCTACTCCTTTCCATAATTGTTCCCATAAAACCTAAAACAAGTAAAAGACTATAGAAAAAACTGGAATATTTATTTAACATAGAATGGATAGCAGAAAACTCATGCAAAAGGTTGGGTTTTTGTCTAAATTTTGCAATATTTGGAATTTTCCTTCCCTTGAGCACACACAATAAGTGTCGTTTTTTTTAATGTAAAAACCTCTCATCATCTTAAAGTTATGCAATTAAATCATCTCTTAAAAAAGGTATACTAAAGTAAATATACATCTAAATTCCTCCTTTGCTTTAAAAATAAAAATGTAAATAAAAACTCTTTATATTTTAAAATTTAAGAGTTATGAAAAAAAATAATAATAATAAGCAGATCGCGATTTTATTGAATAAATGCATTCGTTATATTTCAAACTACCTGTGTACTAATTTTCAGTTAAATATATAAATTTATTTCTATTAATTTAAAGATTTGTTCTTAAGGGTAACATTTTTCGGATTTATCTTATCACCCCTATAACGAATATAAACCGCACACAATAAAACACGTATTTTAAAAAAACGGGAAGCAATCACTTTACAAAAAAAATCAATTACAATTTATTTTAAAATTTTAACAAAATCTCGATTTAATTATTTACCCTACATTGATTTTTTTTAGATTTTTTCATTACGTATATATATAATATATATATATATATATATATATTGTTTCCGACACACCTGTTTTTTATTTGCTCCTATTGACGCGATGGCGGCGTTTTTGGGCACGTGTTAGGGTCAGAAAAATGTCTTACCAAAACCAGGTGTGTCGCAGGGGTGTCGGACCTTTTCGAAGTAATTCTCTCTACTAACATATAGAATCAAATATAATATAATACAACAATATATTTCAAAATAAAAAAAAACAGAACAATATGACCGTCGATAGATTTTTTTATTCCTTGTCAGACACACTTGTTTTCACGGGACTTAAAAAATAATACACATATATAAATAAATATCATTTTTGAAGATTTGGTAACCTCTCTTGTTTAATAAAAAAAAATTAAAATAAAAAAAAAAAAAAAAAGTTATCTTATTTTTATCTTCCAAAGTACTTCAGTTTTCTTGCTTTTCTTTGAATATTTATAAAATTTTAAGTTCAATATGCGCTGGCGATAAACTTTTTTTTATACTAAATTGGTATTTATTTTATAAATTTTCCATATTTTTTAAATTTACCCATCCTATTAAATTTATTAAATCTACCCATCCTAGAGCATGAATAACATTGGCACTACAAAAGTGAAACAAAGTATATGGAAAATACAAACTCCAGAAAAAACTATCAGCCCTTAAAAAAATAAATAATGTCTTATATAACTTATATTTTTGTTTTAATTATCCTATATATATATCCTATGTTTTTGTTTTAATTATCCTATAATCCTATATATTTCATTATTTTTTCGTAGCCAATTTTGAATAATTCCTTTGGGAAACTACCTTGCCAAATATCCTGATGGGAATATTCAGGAAGAAAATCATATATAGTTTAAGAAAGACCCTTAAATCGAAGTTTCATCTCACCCCACCAGCCATATGCCAAAAAGATTGATGTGAATATTTAGAGAGGAAATCATATATGTTTAGGAAGGTTTCCACCCTTCATAACACTTAAAACAAAGAGTCATCCCAATCCTATCAGCCATATGCTAAAAATGTTATTGGGAATATTTAGGGAGTATGTAATATTTTCCTAGGAAGGATTCCTCCTCAAGACCCTTTAAATTAAATTTCATCCCAATTCCACTAGCCGTATGCTAGAAAGCCTAAAGCTATGTTTATACGGTTGGAAGGTAGGCCAATATTGGAAGGTTGACCAATAGCTACCAATTATCTACCAATAAATTGCCAACAATAAAATTGGCAGAAAACCTTCCAATTCCATTGGCAGATCGCGACCTTCCAATGGATTTTCATCCAACGTCAGCAAATGAAAAATTGTCCGTTTACACGGTTGGTGGATATCTTCCAATGAAAAAATTGGCAAATACGTCGGCAAACGTTAGTAGACAAATAAAAATGAACACATCTTAATGTAAACATAAACGACCATTTTTCGTTTCTTTTTTGCAAATGGTAAACGTTGAAAGACACAATCAGGAACTTGCACACATGCTTCGAGCATGTATTCTATAGAGTGCTACATCACAAAAAAAGTGCAACCAAAGTAGTTGCCCGACACCAACACATGCACAAAAAAATAAATTGTCAAAGGCTGCCAATTGTTATAAATTGTTTCCATTAGCATTTCTAATAAAATATTTTTAATTTAAAAAAATAATAAAAATAATTATTTATATAAATTTAAAATGCCGAGGAAATGTTTTAATGAAAACTGTTCGTCGAGGCTTAATTTTACAAGTAAGGCATTTTAAAAATAGTACAAAACTTATTTGAACACAAATGTTTTTAAATAATAACTTGTTAAGTTTTCCATTTGATGAATTTCTTGCACAAATGTGGGTGGATGCAATAATTCATAAAAATAAACAAGAAAAGGCGGTTAGTTACATAAAAAAATAAGTGTAATTTGTTGTCTTCATGTTTTTAATTCAAAATGCTGTCCCATCAATATTTCCGAATTCCGATGAAAAATGTTCGTATGAAATAGTAATATTATATTTTGTATTAAATTATTTTCTATATAATTTGTTTTAGATCTGAAATTTTGTTTGAAGCTAAAGAATATCTTTTTGAAGATGGGGAAAATGAACAAGAAAATATTTATATATAATTGGAACTATTTTTACTGTCTTACAAAATAAATACGAGCAGTTTAAAGATTGCGGACCTACGATTAAGTTTATAAAATTGACCAACAGAGCGTATGACATTTTAAACAGTCGAAACCTTACAACTTAAAATGTCAAGAATGGACTAAATCGAAAAAATGCATTAAGTTATTTTAAGTTAATGGACGAGGCTACAATTAATTTGTCTACATTGCAAGTAAATCAATCTAAAAAATCTAAATAATTGCAACAGATAAATGAACCAGTTTTCTTTGCTTTATTGTGGAGATGGACAACTTTAAAAATATATATGTTTTGTATATACAAGAAAGTAAGAGCCTTGATTTTGTGTTAGCCTATAAATTTAGTCAAGACCATCTTGAAACTTTGTTTTCGGTTATAAGAAGTAAAGATGGCCACGGTTACTAAAAGACATGAGTTGGAAGCATCCCCTAATGGTGATTGTATTGAAATGGATGACTCCATTTGGCTTCACACTAATCCAGATATCGCAGAAATGAATTGCAATTTTTCAGATTCTGAAATTATCGACAATGAGTGTGTTTATTTTCTAGGTACACCACGCACAGAAATGGTTGTGGGTATAGTGATATATATCACCGGATTGGTTCAAAGAACAATACTAGAAAAAAATCGTGGTGCAACCTCAAAAAAAAATATATGAAGTTTGTAGATTGGTACAAGAACAATTACGCCAAAGAGACATAAAAGAAAAACATTTTTACCATAAAAATAAAATGGCATGTTTTAGAAAATTTGAAGAGAAGAAAATGTTTGATAATATGACATTACATTAGCAATCTATAGAAAACATGCTCGAAGCACACATGTAATGTGAAACAAAGACAAATATTTTGTTTCCATTTTGAATAGGTTATTGTTTTATTAAATTCGTTCTTTTGCAAATGCCACTTGATTTTTAATTTAATGAAATTGCTATTGGCAGATGTCCAAACTGCGCTCATCGTCCAATGTTCAATGACCTGCCAATGCCTGCCAACGCTACCAACGCTTGTGTTTTGTATCTTATTTGTGGCTACTATTTTCTGTTTCTTTTTTGCTATATTTAGAAGGTTGATGGCGCAGGAAGTCCATGTCAAACTTTTTTTTCCGTTATGAATTATTTATTTTTATATTTTCAAATTTTAAACATTACCCCAATTTGATTTAAAAAAAACCTCTAAAACCGTGACAATTTATTTAACAAGTTTAAGTGGAATACGCCTTCAAGACTATTAAAGCTCTGGTCAATTTACTCTGTGTTTCAATTAGTCGATATTTGCGGTAGCTATCTACTGCATTTAAGGTCAGAATTTGCAATTTATTACTAATATAATTAAACACGTATTTCTAACAAGCGTTTGCGTGATTGTTGATATAATTTCATATATATATATATATATATATTATAATTTGTGCGTGCTGCTGATCAAACGATGCCTAAGCCCGATTAAAGCGTGCATGTGCAGCTCGGTGCTCAGTGCTCGGTACTCGGTGCTCGGATACACGATGCACATTGCACGCACACCATACATTACTATCATGCAAAACATGCACCTGTAAATGTGTCACCTATATCACGAATTCTGGCGGCCAGCTCAGCGCATTTCAGCCACATAATACCTAGAGGCTATCCATCAATAATTTCCGAATGAAACGCCACAATGTCGGGGCACAAAGCTATACTAAACGACGATTGTCGCGTCAGAGAGCCTTCAAAAGCTCGCTTAACCGTTTTGAGTTAACCCGCGCGCGCGCGTGTGTGTGTGTGTGTGTGTGTGTGTATAATAAGGGTAGTTTGCACAAAGAGGCATGCGAGAGAACGTATACTAGTAATATTTGTGTGTATTGTTGCCTTGTGATATATTTTTTCTGTGTATGAACATGCGAGTGGTGCCGGTGGTGTCGGCGCGGGCTTTCAAATGCTCGCATACACACACACACACATAAATATACTCACTCACACAAATACACACCCATACACATACACATACACACAGAAGGGCATGTTTGCAGCTAAAGCTATGATTCGTTTTAATATATTTATGTATATATGCCGGTTCAGAGTCGCGTAGTGGTGGTGGTGTGGTGGTGGTAGTGTGTATATGTGTGTGTGTGTGCGCTCGCTGGTATCGTGTGTATAGGAACTTAGAAACACAATATAGGCAAATGCCTGAAGAAGCGGAAAAGCTTTTGTATTTTCCTGCAAAACAGTTCAGTTCATTTATTCAATAATATTACATCAAAATAAAAAAAAAACGTATCGAGTGTAACAGATGAAAAATAAGGCGCGAGCGCGCTTTTATTTTCCGGCAGAGCTTTCATTTTATGCGGGAACTCTTTCGCGGTGACAGCGTGTGTGTCGCTCTGTGTCTTCAGTGTCTTCTGTGTCTCCTGTTTCTGTGTGTTTGTGTTTTATAGAACTTTATACAAAGTCTTTGATAATTTGTAAACCGAAAAGGACAAAAAAAACGTGTGTTTATTTCTGGTTGTGTGCACTTGCGAACGAAAGCTCTGTGTGCAATAAATTCCTCAAAGGCAAGTGTGCAACAATTCTGCAAGCTTTTTGGCAGCAACACTATTTTGAGTATATAAAATACTATAGGTATACAAAAGTGCATCGAGAACCGGCTGCAATTCTACGGCTTCGGAAAAGTGCAATTGAAAATCAACGGTTTTGTGTGTGTATCGGAATTTAAGTGCGTATCCTTTTCGTTTTGTATATAATCCACGCGGTGGTGTGCGTGCGCGCTCGTTTTTGCTACTGCTGCTGTTGTAGTTGTTGTTGTTGCTGATATTGTCTACGTGTGCGTGTATCGTGCGTAACGAAATTCTATTTTTAGAATTTAGCATTGATGCAAATTAAGAGAATAAAATTCACAATCCAATGCGAGGATATTTTTGTCGATTTATGTGTGCCGCTACGTTCAGACAAAACGGCGCCACGATACAGTGAAATTCATAAATTGTGCCCTTGATACATGCACAGCATATATACATATATACATTATACACAATAGAATTATAGCCTCTAGCATAGAGAGCAGCATAGAATGCATATATATATATAAATAGTACAGTGTTAAATGAGTGGCGTTACGTATAGAACATTTTAGCGTACATAAACACCAGAGCGCTGACTTTGGAATCGGGCCAATCTAATGCACTTATACGGTCAGTGCATTTAAATTTCCCTTCCCGAAAAACAATGTCCTTGCAAGAGGTTTTCCAGCGTGTTAACAGTGTAAAGCAGGCGCTATTTTAACTTTGTTACTCGCAGTGAATTAAACCGATTCAAAATTAGTGCCGAAACAGTAGCCATGGGCGCCCAAGACAGCGAGGCGGATTACGTCGGCTGTTGCGGCGGTGGTGGAGGTGGCGGTGGTGGTGGTGGCGACGGCGGCGACGGCCTTGATCCAAATCAAAATACACCCGATCGACAGCCGGACACCGTGCACAGTCCACATCCACACCAAGACCATCAGAACAATAACATCTACGAGAATCCCATGAACGACAATCACATGTACATAAATCCGATTCATGATAACTACCAGTACCTGGTGAGTCATACATATCTGGACGAGACCACTGCCACCGAGCACATGTTCTCGAATGTGAACAATAATAATTCGTTGCCGAGCACACCGACCGCAACGGCTATAATGGCTCTGGAAATGCTGAAGAGTCTTAAGAGCCAGTCCACGACAAAGAAACTAGAGAAACAACGTGTTAAGCGTGAAAAGGACAAGGAAAAGGAGAAGAAAAAGGACAAATCGAAACCACCGATCAGTGCGAGTGCCCGAATGCGATCGGGCGGTGGCCGTGGTGGACGTGGCGGCGGCGGTGGCGGAGAGGATCCGATGATGTCGCGGACACGCCGGAAGGTGACCTCCTCGAAAAAGGACAAGAAACAACAACAGATGCAAATAACGTAAATATACAACAGAACAGATTTTTTTTTTGGTTTGGCACCTGGCTTTGATTGTGTGTGTGAGTAGAGCAGAGAGAGAGAGTGGGATGGTGGGATATACACTTTTAAAGAAACTTGTTTTGGTTTGAAATGCTTTTTAAACGCAAAATTCTTGAACCTAATCGGTCCATTTTGTGTCATATGACCGGTTCATCGGCCTGACAATGGCGGATTCTGATGACCAATGATGTTTATAGTTTTTTTAGGTCACCATTAACCAGTTAATTTATTTTCTTGCGTCCTAAATTTCAAGGATAACATAGTAAAACATAAAGAATAACATTTATTAAAAATAAACAAAAAGAACTAAAGTTGATATCACACTATTGGTGCAACGCGCGCCAAATTTTAGGGAAATTTATAAAAAATATAAAAATTATTCCGGATACCTTGCTTTAAAAATTATATTTTCTATGAATTGCCCTAAAATCAAGCGCGTTGCGCTAATTAGAACAATAAAATGGAATAAACTTTCAAAAAAAAATAAAATAAATAATGAACGTATATTTAAAAAAAGATTTTTTTTTCAAAATTTTTTGTCATATTAACCTGAAGAGAGTGTAATTGTTTGTTTGACTGCATTACTTTTTAAAACGTTAAATTACATGGATATTTTACTGTTTTTTTTAAATGGCCGGTAAAAAAATAAAAGTAATTTCACAAAAATGTTTTTAATAAACGTAAATATTAAATATTAAAAATCATGCAAAAAAAATAAAAAGAAAATGTTTTTTTTTTGTTTGGCTGCAATATATTTAAGTAAAATATGAATATATCAAGTCTTGTTTTTTAAATTATGTAGTTCCCAAAAAAAAAGTTTTCTAACACATCACTCAATAAGTCCGTAGGATAACTAAGAAAAACCCATTTTTTTGGCAAAAATCGATCTTATTCATCAACATACATTCCTTCAAGACTGATACATTCAGTCCAACGCCGCTCTAGCATTCCGACACCTTTATTGTAAAACGATTCGTCTCTGGCCTCAAAATAAGCTTCAGTTTCAGCGATCACCTCTTCATTTGAGCCAAATTTCTTTCCGGCGAGCATTTTTGCAGGTCTGCGAATAGGTAGTAGTCGCTGGGGGCCAAATCTGGAGAATACGGTGGGTGCGGAAGCAATTCGAAGCTCAATTCGTGCAATTTAGCCATCGTTGCGATCGACTTAGAGTATGCCTTTAAAATTGTTACGTTATATTGTCTGTATAGTGTAATTCTCTTACGATAAAAGATCATCAATTTACATTTACCAATATTTAAAAAGGGCAGGTTGATGATAATTCTGAAGTCGTTTGCATGAAATCGAAATCCTTAAATAACTTGCATGAAATAAAAAATCATTTGCCTGATAGGCAAAATCCTGAAAGCTAAAATCCTAAAAAATCTTTTTGCTTCGCAAAAACAAGTAAAAATAAGCAATTCCTTCGGAATTTTTATTAAATTGCGCGCTACTGTGCGCCTTTTAATTAATTATTTAATTTAATTAATTTAAAAAAAAGCAAATACATCAACAAAAAAAATAATAAAATCCCATTGTGATTGCAAATTAATTCTTATAAAGCATTGACAAATAAAATAAGGGAACGCAATACATATACGCTGCGAAAAAATGATGCTGTTTTAAATATCGAATTTTATATTATTAACATTAAACAGAAAATTTGGTCCCACCTAAATGTAGGCTTTCCTCAATGTCTCAGCTAAGGTTCAGTCATAAAACAAAAAATATTGCTTCCTAAATATGTTATTTTAAATTAAATAAACTATAAATATAACATTTTTCACACATTACCTTAATTTGAGATGTCTGTATTTTAAAACGAACATTTAAGACTTATTTTATTAAAAATATAGTCTTCAGTACTGTTTGGATAATTTCCTCCTAAATCGTAAGCCGAAAGCAAAAACTCTTCACCTGAAAAAAAATTTTAAATCGGGAAATACAATAACGGGTAGATAACAAAAACGTTCCAATTTTCAAACAAAACTCATACCTTCGGTTGGGCTGACTATAGATAGTGTATTTAAATATTGAAGTTGTCTTAAAAATTTACCTTTTTAAAAAATACGGAAATAGTAAATGTGGGTTCCTAGATAAATGCGAAGTACGACACAATCACGCGCCTTATCCGAATACGAATTTTATAAGGTAGATATCTATAAAACAAATCCTCATCTTGCAAAAAACGCACATAAATAAAACAACCACAATTAATTCAAGATGTCTGATAACCATTTATTGATATTTAATTATAATTAAATTTTGTAATGAAATATTAGTAAGGAAATAAATTTTCTCTTTATCTCATATATACCTTCATCAGCTGCATTCAAAACACAAAACATAAGTTTCCAATAAATAAAAAAGAAAAAACACCAAAAATTATAATCATAATAGTTTATATTATATATATATTTATATAGTATATTTAACAGAATAAAACTTAAAATGTATGTGGAATTAAAACTAAACAAATCAACTAAAAAAACATTAAAAGTATATATTTTTTAAATTAACATTGATAGACAAGCATATATAGTATATAAATTTTATTTTAGATTGAATATCTAACATAAAATAACTCAAATATCTACAAAAACGACGATTAAAAAAAATGTATATACTCTTTGAATAATCGAAAATTATTTGTCTTGCCGAATCACACTCGGATGCCGCACCGCCACCGCCGCGCAACCCCGCAACGCAATGCAACGCAGCGCGGTATCTTTTAACTTGCTCCCAATTAATCATAATATAATCGTGCATCAATTTATAAATGTACATTTATACTATATATTTAAATAATAAAAAAACATAGTGCAAGAGCGCAAGCGACACACGGCAGCAGAGATTAAAATTGATTAATTGTGCTAATGCCGCGACAATTTTCATATACTATATATAATATATACATAATATAAAATAAAATTAATATACATACATATTACTACTAATAATGGCAACGAAATTCAAATGTGTCAACACAAATCATTAACGCAAATCAATAAATTAAACTCATATTAGTGTATTATATTTATAATTCAATAAAGAAACATTAAGTATGTATGTGTGTGTGTGTGTTTGTCTAACGCAGAGAGTGTTTTTCTGTGTGTGATTTTGAGCAATGTATAAACGTGTCCCGTTTGTGTGTCTTCGTGTGTGAAGGTGTGGGTGTCTTAAGTGTGATTTAGTTTAATTTGGCCTTAATCTTATCTCTAAACAATATTCTCGAATAATGCGCGCGCAAACATATCTCGGCGCATTCTCAAAATATTTATACAT
>JAAAKO020006107.1:0-19744 GCA_010015015.2 Bolitophila cinerea | reverse complement strand
TTTAAACTATATCACTAGAAATCATTGCTCTGAAAACGCAAAATTCGTAAAATGCACAATACTAAATGTGCATAAGTATGAAATTTTTTTAAACTTACAAAAATCAGAAAAACTATCAACAATTGTAATAAATATAACGTAAAATCGTTATTCTTAAAAACCATATTACTGAAAATACAAGTGTGCGAAATGGCAGCTGTTTGAAAATTTTCGGATAGGTGGTCGGAGGGTAGTAGGCGATTTCACTTTTTTTTTTTTTTTTAAAGTGAAATCGCCGAGATACAGAGCTTTTAACAAATAAAAAAAGACTTAAGAACGTGCACATAACCTCAATTTGCTCAGCCAGATGGCAGGTAAGTTATGTTTTTCTCTCTTAAAAGATAGCCTTACCTCTTACCTTTCTAAAATGCCATAAACGACTGAAATGCAAAACATTTTTTTTGTTTTTGTAAATTAACAAGTTTTTGATTTTATTTTATTAACACTTTTGGCCGAAGAATTAAAATTTTTAGGTAAGAGGTAGGGATATCTTTTAAAAGAAAAAACATAACATACCTGCCATCAACCTGAGCAAATTGAGGTAATGTGCACGTTCTTTTTTTTTCTTCCAATTTGTTTTTAAAAAGCTCTGTATTTCGGTGGTTTCACTTTTTCTTGATTCTGAAAGATCAATTAAACCACTTTCTAACAAGCCCAAAAAACAAAAAGAAACAACGACTCGTTCAGAAGTTAGCATTTTTACTCTACTACCCTCGAATCACACATCCTAAAGTATTCAAAACGCTTCCATTTCGCATAGTTGCATTTTCGGAGATGGTCGTAGTGGACATATTTTCATGAAATGAGCCAAAGAATACGATGGCAGGCATAGGAGATGGTGTCTAATTAGAGACTTGGTCTCTTTTTTTGGACCATGTCTCCGAAAGTCATTTTTATTGACATTTGGAGATAGTTAAATATTGTACCTACTGTCCTTTAGCTTTTTTCTTTGGTTTAAAGTTTTGTTACTGTTAAAAATATGTTGTTATATTTAAGGGATGGAATTCCAAAAGGGATAACTGAAAGAACAACCTGCTTTTTTAAAGCCATGGTAATACTTCAAAAGTTTCGTATTTCTGGTCAAGGTTTTACAACAATACATTCTGGATCCAAATTTCAATTGATTAAAAAAGAACAATTTCAAATTACCAAATAAAATAGACTTGTGAAACAATTTAACTAACTTGCTGTATATTTCTGGATTTGATAAACAATACTAAATCTAAATCTAAAAAAATGTTATAAGATAAAAATTGCGATTTTTACTTTAGCATCTTTATAATTATTAATTGAATTCGAATTTAGAAAATAACTGAATGCTAATAAAATAAAGTGGACGCGCAAAAAAAAAATTGTATGTCCAAAAAAATATTTAAAAAATATTATAGACATTTATTTAATTTGGAATCTAATTGTTTTTATCGGAACACATAATATGGCGTTACATAAACATTGGTTTTAGGAATTTAATTGTTTTTATTGGAACTCATTATTTGGGGAACAAATATTTAATTTGGCACTCACATAATATTTATCCGAAAATAATTAATAAAAGTCGGTCTAAAGTTTCTGAAGTCTCTATTTTTTTTCTAAAAAGGTCTCTAAGTCTCATAATGGATTCTAAAGCATTATTACATTTATATTTTATACACGTTTTGTAGACATTTTTTTCAATTTAAATGACAAATTTAAATATTTTGTAACGAAAATGTTGCATAAAGTTGACATATTTGATATAAATTCCTATTCGACAACTCATCATAAACTCACTTTAACCAATATACTCATATTGATGAGTTTGAAGTAAAAACATCAACGTGAACTAAAATTGTGAGTTTGATGCAGTGAGTTACTTTCAAACCCAGAAGAGTAAGGCAGAAATACGTTTCATACAAATTCAATCAATTTAGTTGTTCGGGCATTTCTTAGCTTATTTGAATATAAATGTTTATTTTTGCTTATTTTGCATATTTAATCTTATTTTAGTACTAATGCTCATTTTAGTGCATATTTTAATTTTTTTAACGGAAAAAAAGCAAAACTAAGTCTGTAGAACAAAAAAATAAAGAATGTCAACAAATATGGAAACTATGAGGTAAAAGCCAAATACTCTTCAATTACATACATCGATGTAGAAAGAAATTTCTTTGTAACGTAACGTATTTTGTTCAAATGTCAAGCATTTTTTTTTCATTTTTATAATTTAAGAAAATGTTCGTTATTTATTGAAAAAAAAAGATTAAGTACTTAAACTAGTAATAAATGTACTTGTTCTTATTATAATACTATGTTATAATGTAAAAATTTGAAGTTAATCTAAATTTAAATGTGAATAATATATTTTTTTAGATTTTAGTTTTTTTTGGTATAAATTTTGAGATTATAATGTATTTTTAAAGCTTATTTAAGGGCTTAAAACGATGTTTTTATGGCTTATTTCACGCGCTTAAAATCATATTTTTAGCGCTTATTTTTGGTTTCCATAATGATTACAAAAAAAACAAACCACCTTCCTTAAACACACTACCCCAAAATTGATTTTTAAAAGAGAGTTTGTAGTCTAGAAAGAACTCTCTTTTAGGTTAGTAGGGCCACCAACCCATAACAGTTTAAAAGTTCTCCATAACTTCAGCCTTTAATTCTGATCGATGATAAAATACATTATAGATATGCCAACGTATTTTAAGTCTATAATTTAGCTTGGGTTTACAACAATTTAATATTTCCGGAAATAATGAGAGATTCCAGACATCTACCATTAAAACTTATTGTCGGTCACCTATTTCCTTTATAGGGGAAGGGGTTGACGTTTTAAATAACCCATTTTAAAATATTTTTTTTGGGAGTGCGTTTAAGAGGGACAAGTTCCTAACTAATAAAAGTATAGAGAAAATCTCTACTTTTTTGGCCAATGCTTGATTTTCTACACCTTACCATTCTCTCTAGTAGAATTAATTTTAGTTTATCTTTTTGCTAGTGTTGTATTTTGCATATATTTTGTTTTGCTTGATATGTTGGATATTTCTATTGTGTGTTGTATTAAAATACACTAATAAAATCTAAAACTTATATTACTATAGAATGGTAAGGTGTAGAAAATCAAGCAATGGCTTAAAAAAATGTTCAACGCTAAAAAGTGACCTAGGCCACTTTCATAATTATCGGCACATATAAGAGACGCGTGATCGGGCCGAGGATCCACCAGAACGAAAGACCAAGTGGTCGGCGCTCGGGAGGTCCCTTACCGGATCTATAGTGACTTGGGGCGCCTAAGAGATTCCGGGTCTTGGTCCTGCGCGGAACAAGTGCTCTTTTTTAGTATTTAGTTATTATATGGTTTTTTGTCTTTTCTTATCCCCGGGGAGGCATTTTGCCTAACCACTGTAGCCCATTTCATAACAGTCTACTCGAAAATTGGTTCAGACAATAATTTGGATTTTATTTAAAATTTAAACTGATTGTCTTTTGCATTTTTTGTTTAAGAAATAATAGTTCTTTGAAAAGTTAGCTTTTCAAAAATATACACATATTTTTTAATGTTTGGGATTTATGATTAAATTACTAAGTTTTACTTAAAAAACGCTAAAACTGTGCGCGCAGTTTATTACCTTTATTTGAATTTCTATATAGACACATTATCAATTTTTCTATATATAACAGTATATTTAACTTTATTATTAGAGAGATTTCATACCCTTATGGGCTCCCTTAAAAGAAAGTCCCTCCATGACACAAAATCGTTAAAAATAGTTGTTGGTCATCACTCACCCCTTTATACGGGGTATATCTCCTTTTGAAATTATTGGTAGTAAGGCTACAAATCATAGTGGTTTAAAAGCTATTTTGTCTCCGAGATTTTTTTGCCTAATTTTTGATTTCCGGTAAATTAATACTAAAGTCTTTTTAGTGCACCCTTACTTAATAAAAATAGGAATTTACCAGAGGTTTTAAGTAAAATTCCTTCTTTATAAATGATTTTGGAAATGAGTGTGTTTAATGGGATTTTTTAAAGATTGTAAACTATACAGACAAACCCCATCTTTTTGGGCCCTTGCCTAAACTAATACTCCTTTCCGTGCGCTGGTAAATTATATTCTAGCTTTTGTTAGTATTTTACTTTTTTTGATACAAATTTCCTTATATTTTAAAATTAAAATACTGATATAAAAACAAGTAAAAGACCAGCAAAAACAAGGATATTTTACCAGAGAATAGGAACGAGTAGAAACTTAGGCAATTTCCTAAACAGGAGTTTCTGTTGGCTAGCTATTATAATTATATTACCCAAGGTTTAGTTTGTTTGTTTTTTTTTTGCATTTTTTGCAATCAAAATAGTATACCAAAAAACAAGTAAAATACTACCAAAACAAGGGTATTTTACCAGAGAATAGGAACGAGTAGAAACAACTATCTAAAAAGGAGTTTTCCTTCTTTAGAACTTTCTCAACCTTAAAAATACGCTTCCACAAAATAATTTAAAAAGGATAATAACAATTTTAGTTTTTTGGCTAGTCTTTATTCAAAATTTTACCAAATATAAGATTATAGCAAAATCTCAAATTAAAATTACCAGTAAATGGTAAAATGTATAAGATCAGGCAATGGCTGGTGTGGTTTCTCTCTATATAACTGTATTTTAGCCTATACAAGTTCAATTATAAAAAGAAAATAAAAAATGTATATTTCTAGAATAATTGAAAAATGTAGTCTGAACAGAAAGGTAACCTAAAAAAGTCCTAGTGTTTAAGAAAATATAGAAAAAAACATATATTTCTAAATTTGTACAAAAATCTGTAATTTCAGTTTTAGAACAAAGAAATGTCCAAAAAAATCCAAAAACTTAAACAATTTGTGCTAGTTTCTATTTTGGCATCGATTTTATATTAGATTAGATTAATTGATGGGTAATGTGTCCCATGTGGGACGGGCGCACGCAGGACACAGTCCAGAGTTCGGCCCTATTGTGTTAGTTGATTTTATATTAGTTTTTTAGTCTCTACGCAAGCTAGATACTTTATTTATCGCTGTATGTTATTAAAAGTATAGTATGTATCACAGATAGCTAATTACTAACTAGTACAATTACTAATATTTATTGATTTAAAAGCTCTTGCTCGGCAGCAACCCTCAAAGCTTTCGTTTGTATGTTACGCCTATAATTCGATTATGCTGCTCGCAGGTACACTCTCTTACGCTTATTTCCGTGCGCTATCTAAACCGAGCGCCAGCCTGTTGATAAAGATTCATTTTTATCACCAACCACCCACCCACACGCTCGCACATGGCTCACATAAGCTCGCATTTTCAAATTTGCGTGGGTCAAATGGTTATTGGCAGCACGTCAGGCTCGAGTATATAATATAATTAGTAATTTAGTACCATCGTGTACGTTATATCGTAAATGTACACATATATATATATATATATCGATCGGTATATGGAAGCTCGTGAATTGTGCAAATCCTTGGCCCATATGCTCGGCCCGATGTGTTACGAGCGCGCGCGTGTGTGTGTGTGACCTTATTTTCTAGGAGAGAGTGTTTTACTTTTATTCATATATCAATAATTAACCGCATATATTGTAGTTTTATTATAATATTAAAGCTTTTTATTTAAAACACTCTTTTTCAATTTTTTTGATTGCGGTGTTCCGTGACCATTGTTTCTTATTGTATTCTAATTTAATAATTAGTATTTGCGCTCGAGAAACCAAAGGTCGTCTCGGATTTGATGAAGTCTTTAATGACAATTTCGTGTATAATTTATGGTTTGATTTAAATATGCAATATTTTCAATATTTTTATTTGTTCTCGATAGGAAAAGCATTTAATTAAATTAGTCAGGTTTTTAAATACACAAATTCGATTATAGTAGCTTTGTGTGTGTGTATATTTTACGAATTGTAGAGCTTTGAGCAAGCTTTTGCTGTGCCACAATCGCAAGCGCATTCTCTGTGTGTGTCCGTGTGTGTGTGCCTGCTAATTTAATTAAATTTCCGTTGTGTGCCAAGGGGTTATTGTTTCCGTGAAATGTGCCTCCCTCTGGGTGGTTTTACTCAACTAAATTGCTGCGCGTGTTCTGTTTGGATGTGGGGTGGGTGTAAAATATATAATCATACGTAGGAATAGGTTTTCTGAGATTGTCGTGTCAATGACGACGGCTCTTTTTGAATATTGATGTACATTATGATAGCAATTCATTGAAATTCCTAGAATTTATATAAATATGTATAATAATTATGTGTTTTCTCTTATGTTTCCAGAATGATTGCGCAACAGCATTTGTGTCAGCCTTAATCCACTAAACAAACATCCAAACGCACTGCGATGTCAACCCGCAAGACTCGCCTGAACACGGACTCACCAACACCGAACTCGGGCAGTGAGTCAGGACCATCGACACCGAACGCTGCCAAGAAGCGCGGTCGCAAACCCATGGACGAAGCTCGTGACGAGCGCACACCAACACCCAAAGAGGATCTGGGCAAAAAACTCAAAGACAAATCAATATCACCAGCACCGAAACGCGGAGTAGCCGCTGCCACCGTCGACGACAAAGCTCGTCGATCCAAACGCAACACCATCGATACAGCCGGTATCGTAAAGATCACCCGCGCCAAACGAAAGGCCACCCGTTCGCCCGCATCACGAGGCAGGCCGGTCCGACGCAATAGTACCGGTCTTCTGGACACAGATCGCAAAAAATCGGCACGACTGCACAAACAGAAGCTCCGCAGTTGTCGGGTACGCAACAAAGGACTACCATCACGTGCCACGCTCGCGCTCAATCCAATAAGTCTAAAATCGAAGACAGCCGTTATCAAGAAGCGACAGCGTCCTGTGTCCGACGTCAACACCGAATCATCACGGAAACTACGTAAAATCGAAAAAATCGAGGCTCTGTCTGACTCTGAGATACTATCGCCAGTCGGAGATAAGCTGCGTCGTCTTTCTGACTCTTTGTCAAAGTGCTCAGACATGACGGACTCTAGCCTTATGGATGTGCCACTTAAAATGCTTAAAGACAGCGAGCACTCGCTGCAATCAGTCATCAACATAAAACAAGAACTGCTCGAGGATAGGATTATTATTGGCGGTAATGAGCATTTGTCTAAAGCCATAAACGACAGTGGCATTGGCTCAGAATGTTTAGACACTCAGTCAATACAAACCGAAACGCCCTCTACTTTTATTTCTGCTTTAGTGGCTGTACGAAAACCAATGCCAATGCCACCCATAACGCCACCGATACCGATTTCAATTAAAAGCGAAAGAATTATTGAGGTTGCCGTTGGCGAAATTCGCCCGAAAACACCGTGTACCGAAACACGTCCGAAGCTCGTGCGTAAACCGAAGGAGTTCTTTCAGTCTGCCACCACCGCTGTGGTTCCATTACACGTGGAAACCGCAGTCACCGTTCTGGCCAAATCTAGCCCTGTGCGAAACACTCAGCCCAGCACACCGCCTACGGAGGTGGTGGTAGTGGTTGAAGCAGCTACACCAGCAGCATCTCCCATTCTAAAGTCACAGTCGCTGAGTCCGCAGCTCATCAGCGAGGGTGTGTCCGAAATCAGTGTTAAGCAGTTCTATGGTCAGCCCGATTTCTTAGAGAATAATCTCGGTATCGAGCAAGATCCAAAATTGGGTGAGATCGTACAGGAGAAGAGTAAACTGGATGCGGCTCAACACAGCACACCAACTCTGCAAACAATTCTACCAATCATCGTGCCTGAAGTGGCCAAATTACCCATTGAGATTATGGTGATCGCTGATCGACCTGCCCTAGAGTTGATTCCGATCACCGCTAAATCTACACTACCGATCAAAGATGATTCGAATTCATCGTCAAACGCTGGTGAGATTAGCTCTGATGATCATCTACAGCTAGAGGATAGTATCGAAGAGACGGATAACGTTATTGTGCCGGAGCCAGTGAAAGGGTCCTCTGTGAAAGCGGTGACGGTGTTGTCCGTTAAGTCTACCGACAAGGTGCTTAGTGAGATTCTAGAGAATGGCGCAAATGTCAGTTGTGCCACCGCAGCTGATTCACCTATGTCGTTGAGTGGAACGAAAGAGTCAATCGATAGTCTGTTTGATAATATTAACGTTTTAAATGGTTCAGTGACGATCGAGAAGATAGCATCGAAGCCACGTGTCATTGAACAGATTGCGGTATTGGAGGCGGTGGCAGCAGCACCTGCACTTGCAGAGAAAGTCGAGGCGATCGCTATCACGAAACTAGAGCCGATTGTTGTTAATAAAACGGAAGCGATCGTTTCAAAGAAATCCGAACCAATTGTTTTGAAGAAATCCGAACCAATTGTTTTGAAGAAATCCGAACCAATCGTTTTGAAGAAATCCGAACCGATCTTTGTAAATAAAACCGAGGAGATTGTTGCTAAGCAATCGTCTGAACAGAAATTAGAGGATTCACCGCTAGTGATTGAAGACAACGCAGTTGAACCGATGATTGTTGAAATGATCGACATTACAAAGGAAACGACCGAGTCATCCACTGCTGTGGTGACCACCAAGGAGGAGCCAAAGAAAGAAACAATCGAGACGAGTGTATCATTGCCTGTAGCTACTGCATCGCCTCCGACTGTTACCAAGACACCGCCACCACCAACGCAACCACCTACGCATGTGCCCGTTGCAGATGACGAACAAAAAGAGAACATTATACTAGAGTCACCCGAGAGCATGAAGAAAAAGGAATCGCATCTACAGATGATAGGCCTGCTTACGCTCCAGGCTGCCGTGGAAGAGAAGCTGCGCAAGCAAAAGCGTCGCGAACAATTGCTGGCCTCCGGAAAGGGTGGCGGCCGCAAAGGTGCCGAGTACACGGGCACCCTGAAGACTGTGATTAAACTACACCGGCCCACGAGCACAGACAAAAAGAAGACAACGCGTGAACCAATCAAGATGACCCTGCACAAAGGTCGTGGCGGCAAAACGGCTGCCGTGGTCGAGGCCACCGCTGTGCCGCACTCCAGCGAGGCCACGTACTACACAATTCAGACTGACGTAAGTGTTTATTGTGCATCCTATACTATATTTTATCAATTTTTGATGTAATCAATAATATTTACATAAAAATGAACTTTTTTATTTGCAGGTCGATAGCACCGCTGATACAACTCATGGTGGGCAAAGTAGAAAATCTCATAGTCGGTCGTATACAAGTGGTGTGTGTTCTCTTGTGAGAAATCAGCTTACACTCTCCCATACATTCCTTATCATAATATCATAATATTCCTTTACCCTCTTAACCCCACACCCCCATTCTTCATTGGAACATCCCACTTTTGCACACACACCCACACACACTTAGCGTAGAGTAGAGCATTTGTTTTATTTTGATTTGCATGCACTGTAATTGGTATTATTACTTTAATTTTATTCATCCAAAGCTAAAAAAACAACAACTAAATGAACATTTTGAAATAACTAACTCACTTTTTTAGGCATTTCTTTTAAATTTTCGCCTAAAAATTAAAAACAAAAAAAAAAAATTTGGAGTTATTATTTAGATATTTTCATTATAATTTTTATGTTTGCAATATTCAATCTCAAAATCGCAAAATATTATTTCCAAATATTTCAATATTACTACACATTTTTTTAAATTTACATATTTATTATTAATGTGAAAAGAAAATAGTCCAAATATTTTTTTAATTTTATTTGAGAATTTAAAAACACCGTTTTCAAATTAAAATCATAAGTTTTTTTAGTATTATTTAACTATTTAGAGGAGCTTTTTACTTTTGCAATTTTAAAAAATATATTTAAAATTTAATGTCCGTTTTAATTTTTAACCCACATTATTTTGTGGAGTTATTGCTTTATGAAAACTATTTAAAAAATATTTAAATTATAAATCTAGAATATTTACTGATTTTAAATTGCATGTCTTTTTTAAGGTGTATTTCAATTTTTGTGAAATATTATCTAATTTAAATAAATCTTAAAATCGTCATTCAAAGCATACATTTTAAATATTTGTTTTTCGGTATGCGGTAAATTTTAAATTTAATGTTTTCTATATTTCAATATTTTTTAAAAAAGTTTTTGATTTATTTTAAGTTTTCCTCGTGGTGTGAGTTTTGTTTTGTAATTTTGCATGAACAAATGAGAGATTTTTTCATTGTTTTGAGAACAAGCAAGATTTATTATGAGATTAATCCTTCGGAAAATCGAGAGAATCAATGAAATAAAAAAAGGATTCAGTTAGAAGCTTTATTTTTATATTTTATTGTTTTGCAATATTTTGTAAAACATCCGTTTAAATTGAATTTACCTCCATATCATTCAATATTCTTTACAATAATATTACAAATTCATTACAATAAAAAAATCAACATCATATTCCATATGGCATGTCCATTTTTGTAGTCTGTCAAACACATTGCACTTGCACACTGATGCATTATCACAACGGGTTTTCCCAGACGAACGCTAAATTAAACATTCCGTCATTTATTCTGCCCTCCACAGATGGCCCGCCATCCGCAGATGCTGCTGCTACCAAACCGGTGCCTGGTTTCGAGCCAAACATTGCACTGGTAATACCCGAGAAGGCGTCCTCGTTCCGTATCCACCCGCACAAGATCTGCAGTGACCAGTGTTTCTATTGCGGCGGCAGATTCGGTCTATTCGATACACCCTGTCATGTGGCCCAGATCAAATCTCTCGAACGCCAAAAGAAGATTCTGGACAGTGAGTAGATTATTGTCTATACTTGAAATCTTGAAACATATGATTTAATATTTAAAATTTACAGACGAAGAAAAGCTCACCGTTGACAATTGTCTGTGCGACGCTTGTTTCCGGCACGTCGATCGACGCGCGAACTGCTCCACCTACAAGAAACGAATGTCCGCACCGGCTCCGTACACGGACTACAATTTCGGCACGCATGCCACCACCGAGTCGACGGCCTCAATGTCAGACACCGATACAACAATGCCAAGTGCGGTGGCAACGACATCGACGATGGCATCGACGTCAACGACCGATGGAAACCCAACGGGTGGACGGGTGGTTAGGTGCAACGTGCTGGACTGTACAGAGAACTCTGCGCACTCGGTGCGTCGCAAGTGGTTCCTAAAGATGCGCAAGGCCATCTGCAAGGTGCTTAATCTGAATCTGGACCAGTGCAACGCAATGTTGTACATTTGCGAGAATCACTACGGTGCCATCAGTCACATGATGGTGTGTGCCCTGTGCAAGCGCAAACTGCAGCGTAATCACATTTACTATATCTCACAGGTGTGTGTTTAGACTAAGCAAATAGATATCAACGTTTAGCTTCTGTATCTATAGCAAGTGTTTTTCTCGTATGTTATTACAGGATACGGCCAGAGTAGAAGAGATGCTCTCGCAACAGGGTATTCCGGTTCTAATTGGAGCGCATCCGGTCGTGTGCAAGCTGTGCAAATACTACGCAAACATGCTGCTGAAGCCACCAGAGAGCCGCAGCCAGAAGGACGTCTTCACGAAGAACTATCGCAAGAGGTGAGTTTTTATTATCATCAGGACGAAATAATAGACATTTCAAAGCCTTGCCACTTTCTGGGATCGGATAGAGTTTCAAAATCGATATTAGAAATATGACCACCGGCTCTGGTAATGATTTCTTGCGTGCAAGTATTAAAAAAACTCCCCTAAGCAAAAAATTGGTTGGTGTGCTTGCGCAGCACATGTAATTGTTGGTGTTTACTGAACTGTTTTGGTATTTCGATAGCGTTCGTTATTAACGAATACTTTTTTCATCAAAAAAATTGGTACCGCTAATTTTGCGTATTTGTTTTTTAAAAGCATTTATTTTGTATATGAAGTAGTAGTTAACACATAGTGGGTGTTTTCATTGTTTAGTTTTTTTAGACTTTTCACCGTTGGTATATTTTATTTTATTGTTTTTAATGAGTGTACGTTAAATATATAATATTTAGAGGATTTTAAGGGCAAATGCCGGTTGAAAAATAACTCTTTTAGTAGTTTACATAAACTTAAATTAGGACAAGACAAATTAGAGCCAGAAGGGCAGTGCTAGTTAATATTTAGTTCTCTGAGGAGCTTGTAGTCTGAGTTCGATGCCCTCTCGGTGGGGTAGGTATGTCTGTGGACTCAATACTGAACCTTGCGGTACTCCAGCGGGGATCGAGAGTAGTGCTGACGTTGCACCATTGATTGTGAGTGATAAGGTTCTATCTGTCAGGTAGTAGTCGATTATTTTGACTATATAAAAGGAAGTTTCTGCTGCAGTAAGTTTGTGTATGAGACAGTATGCCATACAGAGTCAAATGCCTTTTCAATATCTAGAAAATATCAGTTTTAATAGTGTTTGTTATCCTGAGAACTTGATGGCACGTCGAATGTTGTGCTCTGAAGCCGAATTGTTGAGAAGGTAGTATGCTGCTTTCATCAATGTGTTGTTTTAAGCGTGTTTGAATTGTTATTTCAAAAAATTAGCTTAAGACGTTCAGCAAACTTATGGGGCGATAGCTATTTGGATCACATTTTGTTTTTGTTTTTGTTTTGGGATTGCGACTATTTTAGCATGTTTCTAGCAACCTGGGAAATAACCACGTCTCAGGCATGCCGAAAATATGTTAGACAACTGTATTATTGCACTATTGGGAAGATTTTTGAGAAGAATGTTATCCGTTTCGGGTGCCTTGAGGGGTCTGAGAGTTTTAGTGATATTATGTATCTCACCTAAGGTTGTACAGTTTGGCGTAGTTAAAAAGATTTATTAAAGAACAACATTGCGTATTTAAGCTCGCCGGCGATAGGCGCGGTTAGGCCCCTGGCTTTAAATAAAAAAAATAAAAGCCACTAAAATATCAGTCAAAAACTCAAAATTTAATAACAAAATTAATTTAATGGTTTTAGTTTTTTAGTATAGTTTTTCTTTATAATTTGTTTATATCTTTAAGAGAAAAAAATGTATGTTGAAAAAGAACATAATGTATAATAACAAGAGAAAAAAAGAAATTAGGGCAAGACACAGGGAAAAAGCAAAATAAAAAAAAATATTTTAAAATCCTTTTTTTATATCAAAATATTTTAAATTAGTTGATGTTGAAAATAGAAAAAAATATTGTATTTAAAAATACTTTTTTAAAAAATCCACTATTCGACGAATAGTTTATCTTCACGATTGTTTTTCTTCCAGATATTTTATTTTGAGAATCGAATAATTATTTGACAAATAGAATACTTTGAGAATCGAATAGATTATCGTTTAGTTTATTTGACGAAGTGTGTATTCAAATTCAAGTAAAAGTGAAAACAATATTATTAATTAAAAGTCTAACATAAGCCATTTAATAACTCAGGAGTCAAGATAACAGTCTAGAAGTATTTTCACTTTCATTTGAATATCAACTATTTCTTAAATAAACTTATATCTTGAAAATATATACTATTCGTCAAATAAACTATTCGATTCTTAAGATAAACTTTTCGTAAAACAAACTATTCGATTCTTAAGGCAAACTATTCGATTCTCAACATAAAATACTCGTTAAATTAACTATTCGATTCTAAAGATAAAATATTCGTCAAATAAGCTATTCGATTTTCAAAATAACCCATTCGTCGAATAAACTATTCGATTCTCAAGACATTGCTGACATATAAATATATTTTATTTTAAAAAAGTTATTTCAAAAATTTAATATTTTATTTCAAAGTACTTTTTAAAACTATTTTTTTAAGTGTCTCTTAGTTTTTATTTCACTCACCCCGCCGTTGCCCGTTGTTTTTTCTCTTGTTTAAAGGTCAGAGTAAACAGCGGCAGCACCATTCTACTTGCAACTATTTTAAATATTTCAAATATTTTGAATATTCATTATAATAAATAAATTTAAAAAAGTTGCAACTTCGAAAAATAAACAATAATTTACCTGTGTCTCTTTGTTCGTTGTAGCTGAAGCAACTCATCGCTCTTCCGTAAATTCGTCTTTTTCACGGGATTTTTATTTAACTAGAATTGCCTCGCCTGTCCCGTCGGCCGACGCGTCTAGCATGTAACATTCACATAGTTTATGTTTTTCTCTTCGAATTTAGAGCTCACTGAGGGGCTGTTCAAATCAGCGGAAAAATGAAGACACCGGCAGCCGCTAAATACAATTTATACACAAACAACACCCCGCAAAAAACTGTATGACAATCTGGAAAATTCACCACTTCCAATCTGTCGGTGACTGAGAACAAAATGTGCGCACTGGCACTAATATCGCAATCGGAAAATAAAAATCGGAATTCACTCAAACTTCTCCGTGTAGCGCCTAGACCCTGTTCCTGAGCCGGACTCGGCTAGACAGGCTGCATGCGACCGAATTGGAAAATACAAAATACGTTACGCACTACAAATCCATTTATGCATTTTCGGTCGGATCCGGGTTTTAAAATGAAACTCGCTACTGTATTTCCTGTATACATCGCACGCACTTCCGTTTTTCTGCAGACTGCACGAAACCTTTTTAAAAGACCCCCTCTCCCCTAAACGCGGACCCTCATCTGCCCTCAACCTATCCTATGACCTGAATTAAGTGACTCCCTTCACACATACGAAGTTTCAGACTTTTATCTCCACCCTACTCCTATAGGACCACACAGACAGACATTTTACTTAATTTATATAGATATAATATTAAATATACATATTTTTCATGATTACAACTTTCTTATAAAACATTTAACAACTTATTTTTTTTTTTTAGACTGCTGGAATTCCACAATGTCGACGTGGTCGACGAGTCGGACGGTGACTCCCAGCCAGCGTCTATCGAGGAACATCAATCGAAACGCAGTGGTCGACCGGCAAAGCGTATGCGCAAGTCTTCACCAGACTCCATTCCGGACTTTGACAACGAGGAGTCTGACGACATGGGCTCCGGTCAATCCCTCAACGATGATCCTCCATCCATGGATTTTGACACAAAAATGTCTTCGGATGACAGTTCTACTGTGCTCATGTCCAAATCATTGCCAGCACTGTCCAGTGGCAGCATTGGCAACAGCACAACCTTGACTGCTCAGAGCAAAGAGGACATTTTCAGTTTGCGAGCAAATCCAAACATTTCAATGCGTGAACTGTTCCCGGGTGAAGAAGAGATGGGCTTGCATTTTAATGCACCGTTCAGTTCGGGTGGACAACGTACGCCTGAAGGCTGGACCAAGGTCACTACGACCATGCAGTATGATGATACCACAAGACACCTCTGGGAAGACTTACAGAAGCCGTACGGCAATCAGTCGAGTTTCTTGCGACATCTCATACTGCTGGAAAAGTACTTCCGTAACGGAGAACTTGTGCTAACCCCCTCGGCTACTGGAAGTGCTGTGAACTACACGGAATCGGTGCAGCATCGCCTGCGCTCGTTTGACAATCGACCAAGCAATTGGCCGTCCACTGCAGCGGTAACAGTGACCAAGACCAAAGAGAAACCAACAACAGTGGTAGCAACGGCTACGGCGGTAGTGCCAGACGCGCCTACAACGATAAGTCTACTCAAACCACAAACCGAACGCAAGGTTGATCTGGATGCAATTCAGGAAAACATAAAGCGACACCAGGCAGAACAACAACGTCGTCAGTCGGAACGGAAAACGTCAAATGTTGCAGCACTGCAGCAGGTCACCAACAAGAAGCCACCGCCGCAGGTGACTACCGAAAGTGGGGGCAAGAAAACGGCGTCATTGCCACCGCAATTGATTTGCATTAACACAAGCGCCACAGACGATGATGACGGTCAAAGACAGCAGATTCAACAGCAGATGGTACAAATACAAAGACAAATTCAGCTGGAACAGCTTCGAATGCATCAGCAGTTGCAGCAGCAGCAGCAGCAGCAACAACAACAAACGGTCTCGTTGGCTCCAGTCTCACAAGAGTCCACATCGTTGTTGCTTTCAAATGCGCAGAAGAAACAGCAGCAGCAGCAACAGCAGCAGACATCTTCTGCGAGCACTACATCTTCTTCGGTTGCACCACCACCACCACCACCACTGGTGACGGGCAACAAGAATAATAATAGCAACAACGTAATTATACTGCCCGCTGTGTTGTCGCCGTCCGAACGTCTCGAGAGCAAAACGTGGCGTCCCACATTGATAACCGTCAACGCAGGTCCACCAGCACTCAATGGACAAATATACCAAACTGCAGACGGCCGCAAACTGCCTAGCCTCGTACAGGTCCAGTCCAGAGGCACACCATACTTTATTTCCATTCTGGACTACAATCGTATGTGTATTCTACGCCGTGAGCGTCTCATGCGTGACCAGTTGATTCAGCGCAAGCAACAACAGACATTTACTCAGATTATTGAGCAGCGTCAGAAGGCTCAGCGAGGCCAACAACAGTTGCCGCAGACGACAAACAATGTAGGTCGCCCATCGACCAGTGCTGCTCCTACTTCTACCGTCACTGCTACTACTTCTGCTGCCGCTGCAGTTGCTAGCAGTAACACACCCAAAACTGGTATGCATCAGCTGCTCGACCAGAACAACTCTTTAACTCAGATGGTGGGCACAAATAAACCAACAACACAGGATCTGATCAAGGTACGCAAAAGTGCGAATGCTGCCTCACTGCTCAAGCCAATACAGCCCGCATCCAGCTTACTGCCACCATCGACCAGCAGCAGTAGCATTGCCAAATCCACAATGCCTCTGTCCTTTGGCAGTGGCCCTAACATTGTTTCGATCACCTCGACACCGTCGATTTCTGCAATGCTCGGTTCACATCACACCGCTGGCGTTGCGTCTACTTCCACTGCGTCTGCATCTCCTCCATCATCTGCCCTCGACTCACTGCTCAAGAACACCCAGCAATCGAATCATTCATGGATGTGGTCTGAGAATAGTCTACACAATGGCAGCACTGGCAACGCATCGGGCATTACTGGTGGTGCACCGGGTGCAAGCAATGTTGGCGGTGTCATGCTGGACAGTTCAGCCGTTACGATGTTATCGAAGATCTCGAATGCATTGACCATTATTCCGCAGCCAAAAGTTGGTGGTTCAGCTGCAGGCAAACGCAGCGTTGCCGGAAATCGTCGATCCACTTCGTCCAAGTCATCCGGCACCGAAGAGCTGTGAGAGTCTATATCTCTGTCACCGAAATGAACAACCCTGCAAATAACGTGAACACCATCCCTGAAACTGTATTTATTTTCCCTCGACGCACTAGTTTTAATTAAGCTGTACATATATATTACACATTTATTCAATTTATTTATACATCCCACAGAAAATGTATGTAGGGCATAGACATTATTTTTAAGATTGATTCCGGTTTTTTTCATCTGATGTGCATTTGCATAATAGTCCCCTTGACCCTCCGATAATTCCCTTGAAAACACATATAGACAACACATACAAACATTTCCAATCCTCTACCATCTCATCCAAACATACCAATTAAGCACACATTGAAGATTGAACTCATTTTCCTTATTATATATTATAATAATAATTATTAATGCTTTAGTCGTTCGAACAATAGGTTTTTTTCTTTTTCTCTTTATTGTTTTAAAACGGTTTCCATTTTTTTGTTGTTTTCTAATGTTGTGATGCAATCGAAAAAAAACCTTTGATTTATATATATACAAATTATTAATATGTATACTCTGAAATTAATAGAGGGAAACGCAAGACTCCTCCTTTATTGATACAAAACAAAAACAAACAAATTATATATAGCTTGCGGGCGTGCCTTTTGGAATACCAACACATGTAAAATCACTGCGATAGAAATTTATAAAGAAAAACAACTGTAAAATCAATAAGACAAAACGTTTGAAAAAAATAAAATATATTTAATTATATTATATACACTCACAAATACATTTATATACATATATAAAAAAATAACGATAGACATATTTTTGCTAGAAATCGTATAATCTAAACCTAAACTGAAACCTAAAATATATATATATACATATATTCTACATATACTTACTACATTTAAATACACTTAACTTATATTATATATATTATATATATTTTGTAATGCACATACACACTACATATGAGAATATATAAAGAAATAAAAAATTGAAAGATTGCTTAAAAATAAACAACATGGAAGACAATTTTTCCATCGAGACACTCGATAAATCGTTATCGACTTTTATGACTGTTATCGTAAAATAATCGCTATTCATAATCTATCTAGACTATATATCATCATAGAATAAGATAAGTGTCAATATTGTCTAGCATCTATTCGGTAAAAATCATTTGTCGAAATTCGTATATATCATCTAATCGAATCGAGAAATCGTTAGTTGACGACTATTCAATAATGTTATTTAAATGCTATATAATCTATACTAAATTATATCGTCAAAAAGCGTCGTTTTAGCCTTAAATCGAAATCAATTTACGACAATTTATAATTTCAAAAAAGCTAAGATTTTTAATCATTTTATTAGATTATTAAAATTGTATTCAAAAATCAATATCGGCCATCATACGAAAGAAAGACCATATAATGATTTAACATTTCGACATTGGTGACAGCAAGTCGATATTTGTTGAATTGACAATAGAAACTAACGACTTTTTCAGTCGGTTATATAGTTGATAACGATTTTAATTCGAGTGTCATACACATGGAGCCCAAAATCATCATAAATCTAAAAACAACAACAATACGAAAGAGACCAATATTGTATTGCCTTAGAATCTATAAATTGACAACATATATAAATCAACAAAAATAATCTTAACCATTTGAACACACAAGCCACAAGCAACACACATTGATATTTATTGGAATATCGTAAACGAGACACCGCAGAGACACATACACGAAAAATGTGTTCAACCCCAAAGAAGAGAGTTATTATCGCGGCTTCAAAAAATCAACAGCGTGTTTAAAACCGCAAGAATAATAGACTATTTGGAATAAACCGATGAGTATAATAATTAAAAAAAATGTACCCAAAAAAGAATGAGTAAGGAGGGGAAAAATATTATGAATGATCTCTCATGAATGGTGATTATTGATAATGTATATGTATATTATATATTTTACTGACTATATATACATATATATATATAGTTACAAAATAGTTAATTAGTTGTAAGCGTAAACACCCAGAGAAAGCATATAGATTATATGTTTTAGTTTAGATAGATTAAAAAGCGCGTGCTTGGTAATCAATGCAAGTCCAATTGAAGAGTGTGATATATGTAGTGTCGTACACACTCGTGAATTTTAAAAGAACAACAACAACAAAACAAACAAAATGAAACGCCTTTACGTAATATTATTCCAACAATATAAAATATACCATCTATAAATCTATACATACATATAAAATATTAAAAAAAACTAAGCTGGATCTAATTCAATGTGTTTGTTTTGTTATTTAGTAGATTAGATTAGATTGATGTTGAAATATACGTTTCTTAGATAAAGAGACGAACGCACGTAGGTCTCAATTTGGACATATTGTCCTCGCCCTTCAATTTTTGTCCTCCATAACATCTCATTTCTTTCCAACTGGTTCCTCGCTTATTGATCTCCTATTCTCCAATTCTCCAGCTAACTTTGTAACCCAAACGCAGCTCGACACTCTCGTCATGATGTATTAGTGTCTGTTGCTGAATACACCTCTGTATTAAAAGTACTCAGTGGAAATATTACGAAGATGCATGGTCATGGAGACCGGCCA
>JAAAKO020006096.1:0-19747 GCA_010015015.2 Bolitophila cinerea | reverse complement strand
ACAAAAACACAAGAGAAGAAGAGAGAAAAGAGATTTTGGGAGATTTTTACAAGGTATAGTTTGCCTGTCACCGTTTATTTTCAAGTCTAACAAATGATATCATGAGTTTTTTTTTAGTTGAGTATTTGTAATAGAGTATAGCACCGTGTGTTTTACGAAAAAAAGATTTTTATTAAAACAAAACAATATTTTCATAGGTAGTAAAAATTTGACTAATTTGATCTTTAATATTTTTTCCGAGACTAACGTAGTAGTTAAAAGTATAATTGGTCGATATTCTTTAGGAAACTTGTGATTTCAAGTTTTTATCTAAAATATGTAGGACTAGTTATTTTTCGGCATTGCCAATATATTTAAAATGCGTTAATGAGATAAAAAAATAAGAAAAATATATAGAATAGAACCAAACAAATTAAAATAAGGATTACAATATAATTTAACATAACTTGACCTAACGAGAGAGTGAGAACATTGTTTGAATTAAAAAAAAACAAAAGATTTGGAAATTCTATATTATTTAGGAGTATATCTTCAGTTGAGTTATTTATTAACATTAAAGACACATGAAATATTGTTTTGGGGTTGAATATTATTTAAACATGTCAGAATGCATCTAAACGGGATCGGCTTAAAATTCTTTTTTCTATTTTCTCTTTTGGTTTAAAATGCCGTACAAGATATTAATTGTACGGCATTTTAAACCTAACCCGCATATGAACTTATTACAGATTTTGACAATAACTAAATATTATTTTTGATTTATAGGATTACAGTAACATTTACATGTAATTATTGATTTTCCCGTGTATTCACGAATTAATCGAAGGCAGGAACTTAAAAAAGGACTAGCTGAGGAACGAAAATAGCTTGATTTATCCTGCTCAAGAGATATATGATGAAAATAACTGATATAAAAGCAGAATGTGTATAATTGGCTCTTGATTACAAGATCCATTTACAATTCTTCCATGTAGAACGTATTTATTAATGTTTATTATGATTCGAAGGAAATATAAGCTGTTGAACACCGTTTCCGAAGAAATTCATAATTTCACAAAACATGCCTAGTACATTAACTTCTGGAGTTTTAAACAGTATTTATTTTGTACTATAATATACATAACATTCTTTAAAAGCTCTTGCACTTCTTTTTGCTAGATGCAAGCTTTGGTTTACCTTCAATTTATTATTATATCTTCAACGTTTTTTTTAGTATTCTCGATTTTAGTGATGAAATCTTTTTATTACAAACATGCTTCTTGGATAAGTCAATTAACTTAGCATATGCTAAGCGTTATCATCGGAATATTTTCGATTTTAACGTATTTTTGTTTCTTCACTTAAATTTCATATGCTCTAAAGCTATCCCAAATGGCTTTATTCGACATACAAATTTTTTACTGAATAGCCATTAACAAATAATTAGAAATGCCCAGGCCCAATATTTTAATAAATAATAAAAAAAATCCCCAACTCAACTTTTTTTCTTTAGTCTAAAATATATTTTACACGATCGTTTACAGCTAACCCCATCCAACTTAATGGTCAACCCGTTGAGATTGTTGATATCTTGGGAGCTTATTGACTGTTGTTGGTGGTACAAATATTGACACAGTTTTTTTGAGACCCAAGATCCCGTCTCAACGCAAGTTAGAAAGTGGAAGTGCATTTAAATAAAATGATAAATTGTCCGTTTATCGTGTCGGTATTAAGTCTCTGAAAAATTAAATTGTGCATTTCCATTGTGCAGTGCTAAAGTCAGTAGTAATGCATTTTCTGTCGGATTTAGATGACTTTCAGCGCTTTTTGTAACCATTATTTTGATAATAAAGCACACATTTTTTAAATTGTCAGAGCCCAATATTTGATTAAATAATAATAGTAGAGGTAATTGAAATAAGAGCACAACTTTCAATTTGGTTAGGAGCAAAACTTATTTTAGTAGTAGACAGCTTTTATAGCGAATGATATAATCGAACTGATTGCAATTAAATTAGTTTAAACTCTGCTATACACGTATATGTTTTGAGAATTTCTAGCCACAAAACAATATCACGTATTAAATATTTCATATTATTTATTGTAGTATAACTACCCCTATACTTACGTTTTTAATATATGAGCCTCTTTGCAAATAACAAATTTGTTTCTCTTCCGCCGCGACGCAAGCGTCGAAAGACGCGACGACGGCAACGCCGACGGCACGCGGCGTGCCCTACAACTCGACTTGTGTATATCGTTGTTCCGGAAATTGCAACCGCTTATCTACACCACGGGAGGCATTCGCATGCCGTCGCCCAGCCTCTGTATATTATATAGAACATATAAAAATACATACCTAATCTATTTAATATAAATACCGCATGATGATACTTGTCCGACTGTGGGGGTTCAGTTGAAGGGTGAGGATTTCAGCTTATATATTATTCATTTAACGTGTCTGTTATTAGGTGTATCATATAAGTTATATATTATGCATGTTATTCTTTATAAACAGCTTATCATTCTAATAAGCCAATGTTTCTATTAAACATATTAAATTTGAAGGTTTTGGATTAATAGAACTTTACCAATAAATAAAATTTAAAGCTTTTTGAAAATTCAATGTTTAACATTAATTATACATGTTTTTAATTCTTTAATTTTTTTAAGTAAATCAAATCAATTTTTTTTTTACAAAAACTGCTGTTTTAAAGATTTGTTTTTCAAAAAGAAATATATGTTTTATAGTAAAAACATATAAAAATAACGATAACGATTTACCTTTTTTAGAATGAACTGCAAAGAAATATGTATCGTGATCCACTCGATTTTATTTAAATATTTTCTTAAATAAATCAATTCAAATTTTATCGAGAAAAAAAGGATTATAATTTGGTATAGCATTTTAAAAATTCTTAAATGAAAATTCCGTTTTTTTGTGATCCGTATTGTATGAATTTCTGTTTCAGTTAAATTTTGTACTTAGGAATTAATCGAAACATTTTAAAAAATAATTCATAATTATGTTAGTGATATAATTATTTAAAGTTTTTTTTTCTAAATATTTACTGAATATATTTTGAAATGTATATAATTTCCTTATTTGTAGATTGAATTAAATTAAATTGAATTAATTGAATTAATTGAATTAAATTGAATACTTATTTTTCCATTTTAAATCACCTAAACTTCCGAGCACTTCTCATTGCCCTAAATTTAAAATTTTAGAGATTTGAGGGGTTTAACATTATTGAAATTTCTTAGCAGTGGAATTGTAGCCCAAAAAAAAATTATTTCTGACATTTTTTTTAAATTAAATATTAGCAAAAAAACTTTTATTACTGGCTACAAAATGGCAACACAATTCTTCATGCGATTTCAGCCGGTCGTTCAAAAAGGACAATATTGTATAATATTATATAAATTTACATTGTACAAATATGTCACAACCACACGCACTCGCTACCACACATAAGTGTTATTAATGTCGGCTAGTCCTTCGAACGCACATACGTCCTGTGCAGTCCTTACAATGATAAATGTATATTTGCACTGACTTCTTGTGTATGCGTGCGTGTGTGTGTGTGTGTGTGTGTGTGAGTGGCAGTAAAAGCTAGCGTTTAGGTCACATTGTAAGGAAGACAACCCCATTTTGTGATATTTATGATGATGACATATAGGACGACAACATATGCTGCATGAATTTATGTTTGTACATACAGTTCGAAGAATTATGCGTATGTATATGTTATATTCTTATAAAAAAGAAATCCATAGTTATTTTTAAGATTCGTCTGAGGAAGCCAGGAATGTTCCTCACCAGTATTTGAATTGCAATTGAATTCATCTTGCTTATATATTTATATAGTATATGTATTTGATATATACTACACACCCTCCGCCACCATTTGTTCGGCAGACTGCGATAATCTTCCCTCGCATCCCCTATACTATAATATACGTAGAACGAAGAGTAAATGTTGTTTGTACGTGCGTGGCGCGCGTAAAGCGATTTGGCACACTTTACGGATGGTTAAGTGTAATTGTTTTTAAATGTATATACATATAGTAAATATATGTATATAGGGTATACAATGAAAGCTATCGTAGAATACGTAATATTGTCAGTTATATAAAGGTGGATTGCACATAAATGTGAAAGCAAGCCCTGGATTTCCAGTTTTCAATTAGGTTTTATTAAAACAGATTTTATAGGGGTTTAAAGTGCAGCCTTGCACATGAATGATTTTGAAAATCGTCAATTTGCTTTTATTAAAAACATATTTCATTTAAAAATGCATTTTTGTGGAGCGAATGATTTTAGAATTTGATTCAGTTCGAAGGAGAGTAGCAAGAGCGGGAATTAAAAATATATTACATTTTAAATTTGGGATAATATGTAGCTGCATATAGATTAATTTAAAGTTTAAATACATGTCAACTTGTATACTATACACCATTATTATACAAACACTTTTATGGATTACCATTTATTATTTTGAATACCAGAAAAATGTAATGTCCATCAGCTGTCACTTTGTTTGAAATATAAATTGGTGACAGAATGTTGTTGATTGCAGAAACTATATGTTTTCAATATGAATCTATATCCTGTATTAAAAAATCATGTATTTCTTTGTAAGACGAAAAGGCCGTTTGAAAATGTGTTGTTTGATCTTTCATTTAAATTACAACAACTTTTTAATATATTTTTGGATTTTAATAATAAAGAGCTTGTTGGTAATGTATCGCCAAGGCCTTCCAGAATTTCTATTACTCTTGGCATGGGGTTTCGTACATTATATGTTCTGAAAAATATAAAATAAATATAAGATACATATTTTTGGTAATAATAAAAGCAAAACTATTTTTTTGGTCCACCGTCATTGCTGGTTTTTGCCGTCTCTATAAAGCTCTGTAGTCTGTAAGCTTTTATAGTAGAGGTATCATAACATTAGTCATTGTTTTTATCTTTGTATTTTTGTCAGAATTACTATTCGAACTACGGAACAATAGACAACATTTACATCACACCTCGGATGATAACTAAGAAGATAATGATGAAAAGTAATCTCAAAGGCGTTAGCTTGTCCACTTCGTTTATATGTGCTTGGACCTCCAAGTTTGTTGTGATTAAATTCATTTTAGAAGGAGCTAAATATTTTGCAGTATTTTCAAAAGGCTTACAATGAAGTGTGCCCATAAAATTTCTAAATTGTCAAAAAAAAAATTATTGTCCCACAAAAAAAAATGTGCAAAATAAAATAAATAATTATTGTCCCAAAAATCCACGTTTTTACTTTTTTTGGTGTCAATATTATTTTTTTTTTATTTTTTTTAAGTACTACATTTTTTTGGTGACATTTTTTATGGTTTCAATAATTTAATCACAATAACAATATTGTTTCTTTGTAACAATATATTATTTATTGTTTTGGCCACAAAATATTTTTTTAAAAGCTCCAATTTAGCCAATTTCATCATTCATCTATAAACCTTCGTAGATAGATAAAAATAATATTCAACATAAGAATATTCCAAAAGTATTATTAAGTGTACTATTAAAGGGACTTTCTTTGGAATGGGATCATATACTTCTACGAGGGCAAGTCAATAAGTCTATACAAAACATAGAAAACCAAATATTTCAAATGGCTTTATATTTATTTTTAGTCACGTCTTAGCTCGATACACCGAGCCCAACGATTTTCCAACTTTTTCAAGCCGCCCAAATAATAAGATTTGTCGAACTATTCAAAAAAGGAGTTTGTTTCAGCGATAACCTTCTAATCTTTTTCCTACGAGCCATTTGTTCAGGTTTGGAAACAAAAAACTCACAGGGGGCCATATCTGGAGAATAGGGTGGGTGAGGCAGCAATTCGTAAAGCAATTGAAGTAAATTTTCAGTTATAAGGAGACACGAATGGGCTGGTGCATTGTCATAATGAAACAGGATTTTCTTCTTTTTCAAACGGGGATTTTTCTCCTTCAAAGCATCATTGAATTTTTCCAACAAAGAACAATAATACGGCACCCTTATCTTCCTTCCTTTCACCAAATAGTCACATAATAGTTACATAATTTTCATCGACTATTTGGAGAAAGGAATCCCAGAAATGTAGCCATAACTTTCCCGGCCAATGGAACGGTTTTTGCCTTCTTTGGTGCACGTTCGCCTGGAAAAGTCCACTGTATCGACTGTTCCTTAGTTTCAGGCGATCCATGTTTCTTCAACGGTTACGAAACTTTCGAAGAAACTCAGTCGGATTACGCTTATACTTTATTAAACACGCCTCTGACGTGGTTTCACGACTGCGCTTTTGCTCTGGAGTCAGAAAGCGCGGCACTCATCGGGCCGTTTTTCCATACCCATTTTTTCATACAAAATTGTAATCACTGAGCCATAAGAAATGCCTGTGGCCTCAGCAAGCTTGCGCACTTTTACTCTTTTATCACTTAACATACCATAATAATAATAATAATACCATATCGTGGATTTTGTCAGTAATTTCTGGATTAGTCGCCACAATTGGCATTGGTAAACAGTCTTAAACGATGGAGCTGATGTGCCGTGAACGTCGTCTCGGACACGGATTTGATTTCTTTCGGTGTTTTGCCTTTTATTGGAAAGTGTTTAATGACCGCATGAAACTGTTTTTTTCCATTTATCAAAAATAACAAAAGTTGTTGGCTTCAATCGACTGTAAAATTGAAACCATTTAATAGATATGGCTGAAAATTTGACAATAGTCATATGAAGGATCAATTATTAGAAACAAAATTGTTTTGATTATACGAGCACCATCTCCTACATTTTGTAAAAACTTATTGACTTACCCTCGTACATGATGCTAACCATGTACTTATCTTGTTTAAAATGTAACTTGAACTTTGGTTTCGTCTGCTTTCAAAGTTTGCCTAATATTGAAAAATCGCTATCTGTTTCATGAATTTCATCCTTATATTTTTTCATTCGAATGGAAAAAAAGTTTGAAATTATCTCAATTGAAAGCGTAGCTCTACTTAAAATAATTTCAATTCTAGGCAAATTAAATTAAACTCCATTTTTTGTATTTTGCTTATAAAAGATATAGATAGTACTTCATTTATATTCAAGGCAATTTTGCAAGTGCCTGTGTTCCAACCATTGTATTTTCCATGCGATGAGAAAACCTTATTGCTACAATGAGAAGTTTCGCTAATCTATTTGCATTAGGTATCAAAAATCTCAGCTATTAACATTTCCAAACTAAATACAATGGTCTTTTGGAGTTTTAGCAGGACAATGCAAATTAAAAAACAAGCCTAATTTAATAACTTTTGCATTGGAGAGCATTGTTGTGCAAATATATAAGAATATATAGGATAATAAACTGAAATATAGGATAATACGCAAGATATATGATGAAAATATGGTATAAGAAATGTAGCATATAATTACTTTGGCTGATAGTCTAAAACAGGACTGTCTAGCCCTAATTTCTTTATGGGCCATTTAAAGCCTCGGGTTGGCCAGTTCTGGTCTTAAATATAATAATCTCATAAGCATATAATCAATTTGATTATTATTAGAAGAGTTTTGAGATTTTTACAATTTGCGATGTTTGCTTTAGAGGTTGAGACTGATTAGATTTGATTTGAGATTGATCAGATTTGAGATTAAATGTTTTGAGATTATCAGCTTTTTATGTTAAAAGTTTTAGGTTACCGACCGCACCGTTATTATTAATGTGCGTTGCACAGCACTCAATTCTCGGCAATATGGGTTTTATAAGTAATGTTTTTTTAGCGTTGAGAGATTTAAGCATTTTAAGTACCAGTGCTATGATTATTGAGTTTTAGGATTCGGTTGCTACATCGATTCTTTAAAGAGCCAACCCGTTTATTGAAGTTATTAAAGTACTCGTAAAATAATATCATTTTGATATATATACATATATTTATGCTTGGTCACACAAATAAAAACATATTTTCCAAATCCAATCAATCAAGCAGCGAGCAAAAGAAAAATCAAAAACCCACACAACAAAAATTCATTTTATCGACACACAATATAATATTCTAATTTGCAATCCTGTCAAAAAGCTCTGCGGCATTTTCGTAAAAAAGTAGCACATCCGTCATCAGGTCACATGTGTGTGCACAATATTAAACAGAGATTTTATCCCATTTACTATACACAATATACAATTTATATACGCAAAAAACACTCTAATATTTGAAGGGTGGCTTTTATTACCAACTTCTCGACAAAACTGCAAGTATATACCTCGCATATAAGAGTGCGTACGCAGTGATACTTTTGGAATAGATTTAGACTCCACAAAAAACAAACACACACACACACATTTCTCGCAAGGTGTGTATTTTCCTTGAAGCACATAAACAACCCATCTTTATTCGCCACCGAGAGTGTTTGTATTCGGCTTATGGCTCCCGCGGTGAGACAGCCTAAGCCCTCCAAATGGCACCATCCTGTGCCGCACTGGAATCCTCAATTAGCAATCATTCAAGAAAGTACCCTCATCTTTAGAGTGCTTGCACAACTTGTCCGCGCGCACGCAACTGTTTGGCAGGCATCAGCATCAACCTACACCCGGGGAAAACGCAACCCCGCCAAACGATTTCCAAATCCTTCAAAACTGACGTAATAGCACACTGTGTACCTATACAAATACGTTTTATATATATACACGCACACAGGCGCGCGCCACGTATACGCATTTGGTCGTACACCCTGCACCATCACCGAAACAACCCTCCGCAATTGATTCACGAGCGGCTTTTCATTAAAGCAATATTCTCGTGCTCAAGAATGTGCAATATATAAATAACACGTTTTACATTATATAGAATAGAGTATACAGCACATTCGTTGTAATGGTGATGTAAATTGCCCTGGATGGGCTTAGAGGTTAGGGTTTTAGGAATTTAAAAGTTTTTTTTTCACTTTAGTGTGGCGGGGTTGATTTTTTTTCGGGTGTATATGCGGTGCGGTTCGACTGTAGCATATAATTAAAAGTAAATATATATATATATATATAAATATATAAAGTAATACATACAAATTGTTTGGTGTTGATTTATTGTTTAGCACCGCAATTTAATTATAAAGAATTAGTTTGATGATACATTAACTTGTATTGTATATAATTAATAAAATAAATTCAGTATACCAAGTCTAAAGTTACAGATATAGACAATATAAATATCAATGTTTTTTATAATATATTGACAGCATATTTTAATGATAATAATAGAATTGTCAATTGTACTTAAATTTAATAGAAATACATTCTGATCTGAACTTTCCTTATTACTTTAAAACATTTTTTTAGGATTTATCATCCACTTTACATAAAAGGTTTTTGGTCTGGCTAGCATTTTCCTTTAACCAGATCTATTTTTTGTTCCCAAAGGCACATAGGACTACGGACGAAAGCCGTTTTTTTGTTTTTCTTATTTGTTTTGTAAAATTTAGAATTCGCCCAAACGGCATTCGTATAAACGTTTCTCTGCCACTACAATAGCAAGTTTTTTTTAAAGAAGCTAGATCTTTTTTATCAGTAAATAAGTTTTTGAACTTGCTTTTATGTCATTAGTTCACCCGGAATTAGCTTTTACACGATTACATATCGACATTAATTTTTTTGTCCTTAAGTTCTCGAAGAACAAATAAATTAAGAAAAACTTTTTATATAATTCCTTTTTTGAGATAAGCTATTTTGACATTAATTCGCTGGAACTGCAAAGGTGGAATAAATTCGCTGAAACTGCAAAGGTGCTGTAGAACAGAAATTGCGAAACTAACTAATATATAATTTTTATAATATATTTTTTCTCGAAATTGGGGAGTGTTTTATTCATAACATCATAAAAGCACTCTCATCATTGAGGATCAATACCTTTAAATGCGTGACTGAATAATTTGACGACGTCTCGTCTGTAAATTGATCATAAAAAATGATGAATAGTCCGACATTTCAATCAAATTGGAAAATATTTAGTTTATAAATATAACTTCATCATTGACGCCGTTTTCTATAATTTATTAATGATGCAGTTATTTCTTTTAAAATATTTAGTTTATTTCAAGAAAAAATATATTTTTTTAAAATACTATGTTTTTAAAATCTTTCTATTAACTTCACTTGGTATATATGACCATAGATACATTTATTTGAAACCTTTTTATATCACTTTCAATTATCTGATTTAGCTCAAACTTTAAACATAGACTCGTTTGCACGGGAATTATAAATACAAAACAATATAATATATATATATATATACAAATGTTATTTTTAAAGACTTTAAAAGAAATCTTTTCTTGAACATATGTATTCACACATCATCTGACAACATCTGCACCTAAAACCGTAACAATATTATTTTTCAGCCGATTGCAATCTTTTATATTTTATTAGGGCAGCGTTCTTATCAGAGGTCCAAAAGGACACGTAAAATATTTTTTAATACATTTTGTGATTTCGTCCGGTTTTTTATTCCATGGTACTTTAAGGGTAATACCAAAATTATGGTGGAACGAAAAATGGGATATGTGGTAGTTTGGCCAGTGATATAGGTAATGTTCAGCTGTTTCCTCCGTCAATTCACAATCCTCTGCAAAAACTTGAGTCCACTGTGGCGTTCGTTCAATCCCTGCTCCAGTTTTTGTAATACTGTCCGCCTCCTCTGCTTACTATACGTCTATAGTTACAGAAGTCACTAGTGGTTTGGATTTGGATGTCCTTCACACATCTTGCTGGAGTATCACCGTCAGCGGCACGCTCCCTACTACCATACCCTCCTTTTTGGGTGGACTCGCCGATCGACATGACTGGTTCAAGCTACTCCACCCCGCCCATCACCGAAAATCTTTCCTGGTTAACCAGTTTCAACCATGGAACTGTTTGTTCGTCTCCTCCTCCTACCCCAGGGGTCCTTTAAGGTTTTACCGGTTTCAGTAGTTGTTACAGAAACCCTATTTACCTTGGTGGCCTGTTTCATGGGTGCAGCCTGGACACCACCCCTTACACATCCTTCTCCGGCTGTGCTACCTGTACTCCCCAGTTGCCTGGGTACAGCCTGGGAACCGGCTGTAACTGTCGATTTCCCCTTAGTCGCATCGATCGTGTCCTTTGTCATGTCTTGTCTTTGCGCAGAGGCAATATCGTGACCAGTGAGGTTTAACCGAGGTGCGATTATTGCTAGTTGAAAACTTTAACCATTTTTTTTACTGTTTGTAGTAGTCTTGTTTAAGCCGTGCAAAAACCCCGCATTACCACGGCAAGGCCAAAAATACTAAACTGGTTTACTAGCAAAACAAGGACATAATCAATAGGCGCGATGTATAGACACCGTATTGATTAGGTCCCGTGCCCCAAATAAACGTAGTGAGGCCAATATATCGACTAGAGTGTATGAAATGTGTCTCTAGAAGAATACTCATTTAGTTTTCCACTTTATGTCACCTACGCGAGCTTTTTCTGACATGGTGCCATGGGTGACCCTGACAGCTTTCCCGATGAAAAACAGACAGCCTAGCACTCTAAAATCATTAGTAAGTTTGATTAGGCCTCTTCACTGGCGGCAAAGTAGAGTAATTTTGAGAAGGTCGAAAATAATACAACGAAATAATAAAAACAAAAAATATGGTGAAAAGAAAATTTAAAAAACGCCGAGGCTTAAAACTCAAAAAATAACAGGGTGCACCTTGCCAGTTTTTGTATAGGGTTCTTGTAAGAGCGTTTATTTTGTTTTTAATGGAGCAAATCAATTCCTCAAAAGTGAATATTTTACTAAAATAAAGAGGCTGCTAACTACATTGCCTAGTCAAAACAAAAGAAAGATGATATGGAAAGAAATTTATCCATAAAGACTTTGGAAATAATTGAATAAAGCTATGACACAAGTAATCTAAAACCTAGGCAAAACGCCAAGAAAATCTTTGAAATTAATAGAAAAACTTTAAAGAAAATTTAGTAAAATCATCAAAATTCACAAAGAAATATTGAATAATACAATTAAAATTTATATAATTTATAAATTAGGCTTTGGTCTCTTTTCTAAATATTTTTTTAATCTCTAGATGTTTTTTCACAACGATGCATGTAATATCATATTGCTAGATGGCTACAGCGTTACGATATTTTAATTTCCTAAAAGTTTTTTTTTTCAAGAATCTGTAATGAAACAAACACACATTGCACATAGAAACAAATTCTTGGTATCATTCCCTAAACGTCTTCGGTATAATGCATTATTCTTTAGACATTTATTATATTCAAAACGATTAAATACATAAGATCAAAATAATACTTCATTTCACACAATACCTAAATTTTATTTGTTTATCTATGATTTGTGCATATCATCTATACAAATAAATCCCATTCAAATTTCAGAGCCCATTTAAAAAAAGTACAGCGTACACATCGTTATTTATAAACTCTCCAACTGAAAACCCTTAACAAAGAACTTTTATGACCCACTCTCAAATGATTACGATGCACGCACGTCTCATGGAAGATAGTCTTCTTCGAATACAGTATAATATTTTTCGAGCTTATCGTGTCGCTCCTGCAAGTATATAAATATTAATGTACTCTCTGGCTAAAATCCCCAAAGATTCGAATATCGATGTGCCACCGCGCACCCCTGTGCATAAAACACTCACACAGACACACCATATTTCACTGCGATAATCCTTTTGGATGTTTATCTAAAATCAATTTATTTTGTGGTTGCTTCGTATACGTTATATTTGTGATTTTATTTTTGCAGACATTTTGCCGCACAACACGGCCGCTGTGCCCGAGACGCAGGAGTTCCTGCAGAAGGTCATCGATGTACTAATGGACTTTGTGAAGGCCACCAACGATCGTAATGAACGCGTGCTTGAGTTCCATCATCCCGAGGAAATGAAGCGTCTTCTCGATCTGGACATTACCGATACGGCCGTGCCTCTGCAGCAGCTCATCCAGGACTGTGCCACCACGCTCAAGTATCAGGTCAAGACTGGTAAGTTCCTTGAATATTATTTTATATTTAGTGTTAATAGAAACAGACGCGTAGTCCTCTATATTTCTGTTTAAATGGAAGTGTGTGGGTGTGTGTGAGAGTCGCACGTGACCGCAAGATTAGATTAACCCTCATCCGCAATGCGAGCGCAATGAATAGGGATTATTAGCGAGCGCACGTGCCTCACTGTGAATAGAAAACTCGCGGGAAATGTTTGCGTGCGTTTTTTGAAGTGTCAGATCGCCGCGTTTAGAGAGTGGGCTCCACCAAGCTGTTTATGATTGATTGTTTGCTCAGTTATTTTCGGTGTCCCAGACTCTGACAGAAGTGCTCATTTCTTTGGCTTGGTTTAGCATTTTTTCAAATTATCGTCACACATGCGAATTTGCATTTTAATTTTCTCTCACTCCAAATCGCAGACGTGCCCAAAGTTCTCTTTTCATTAACAGTTGATTTTAGGTACTCGCAAAAATAAACGTGATATCTTTAAGTGCGGTCGCGTTTGCAACCCCTAAGGGCGTGCGCCCACCCCCATCACGTGCACGTGCTATGTGCTATCACATAGAATACAATTTTCTCTTGTGTATTTATTATGTCAACAATATTAAATCATATTCTAATCAGATTTCAGAGCAGTGTGCACGGAAACGTATGCCTTTCGCAATCCGATGATACGTGTGCATTCGAGAATTATATATATATATAAATATCGAGAAGATAGCGATGCGAAAGGGACGAACAACGATGCGCTGGTATATGCGCCCCTCAGACATTTGAATGTACTATATAAGGGTGCACGCAAGATTGTAATTGAATATATGTTGGCTTTTGTGTGACATTGAAGTCGAAGGTAATTGTGAATGAAATGGCGGTGGTCGCACGCAACAATAACCATGAGTTTCATATGTATATATAGTATAAGAGGGTGAAGCTATGCTATAAGTCAGATTGTTGTATCTGTATAAATCAGTAAATCATTTTTTGTTATAGTATTTACTAATATATGTGTATGTATCTGAAATAAGCTAAACTATAAATAAATACAAAAACAAGACATTGAGATTTTTTCCGGACGCAGTTTATCCTCTCAAGCTCGAAATCGAAAATTACGGTGTATTCGCTATTCTTTTCTAGAATCTTTTGATGAGGGCATTTAAACGAATTTCATATCGGGTGCGTAATGTTGCAAATAATTGCGTTTCGATTGTTTCACACGAAATAAGTGAACGACCAAACTGTATCCGGTGTACACGAGGGGACGAGGCGCACTTGACTGTATGAATCTCTTTGCTTGGAGATCTATGGATTGAAGATGTATCTTGAACTTTGCTTGTATACATTATTGGTATTTTGTATAGGCTATATAGTGCTCTACATCCGACCACACAGCCAAACGTCAATTTAATACGCTCGACCGGGCAGTGAGTTGAAGGGATTAAAACACTTGTTCCCCTCAAAGATGCGTACTTTTGCCAGGCTTACCGGAAACTCCTCTTAAACGTATACGCATTATTCGATGCGTGTTTGTGTGTGTATTTTTGTTTTATATATATATATATTTGTATATATGTTTATAACAGATTTTTATAAAGAAAATAAGGCCGAGAAGAAAGCGAGATGCCTAGCAATACTGTACCTACACATAAAATGTGAAAATATGTGCCTGCTTTCAAAAATGAAGGGGATCAGTGCATCGAGTCAGAAAATAACAACGGATTTTCATTAGCGCCCCAACAATAGTTAAAGCATCAGTTTTCGACATAAACATATACAAATACCCTATAAATACATACAGAGCAGTGGCATCCGGCATGTCCATTGACGGCGACTATTTGTGTTTTTTAAAAAAGATAAATTTATTTTTTAATAAAGAACTATTCATTTTAAATTTGACTTTACATAAGGTGTTGCCAACATTACTTTGAAATTTAATATAATATTTTATATTAAATTTTGTGGGATTTCAAAACATCCTTATAAAACAAAACATTTTGGGAAGATGAAGTAAAAAAAAATGTTTGTTGTACATATTTTTATCTTGTTTTATAGATTGATTTTTATCTGTTTTTGCATATTTTTGCTATTTTCAGAAGGTTTGTTGGCGCAGTAAGACAATGTCAAAAAAATTTACGATATGTTTTTTTGGTATTTAATTTTATTTATATATTCACAACTTTTAATTACATCGCCAATTTGTTAAAAAATAAAAACTATAAAACAGACAACCCGAGATACATTTTTGCCGTCATAACCGCTGTATATGATCGTACGCAGTTTTTTATGAGTATATTCAGGCTAATAAAGGCATTATAAGAACTGAATGATAGAAAAATGCTTAGTAGGGTCTTACTCAAGCTAGCTGCAAAAGACTTTACACAGACATATTGATATTTGTTGATGTTAAAAGCTTTCTTGCCAGTTTATTATCTGTATAACTGTGACAAAAAAAAAATTAAAAAACATTATTTTAATATCTCAAATTAGTATTTTCCTCGAGGAGGTGTTTTTTCGATTATTTCTTTAGCTCATATCAAATACATAAAAATAATGATAATACATCTAATCTAATGATTATAATAAAACTGTTTTTCATTTATTTAATCCTTAATTTTTTTTTATTTTATATAAAGAAGTTTTATACATATTTAAATGGGTGTTGGGGGGAAATCGAATTTTCTACAACTTTTTGTTTATAACTATTAAACTGGCCTGTAAAATTCCATATCCAGGTTGCTATTCAGCTCCAGGGTGAACAATACCTACATCCTACTGATTTATCGATGAATACCTTTTTTAGTACCTTATTATTAAACCAAAAAATCAGAATAACCTTAGCCTGAACAAATGTTGATTCTTTGTGCTCGAAACGTTTTTATTCAGCACCATATTAAGCCAAACCATCTGAATATGGAAATAATGTATTATCTTGATTACTTTTATTTTATTTTTATTTTTTGTTTTATTTTTTGTTTTATTTTTAGTTTTTTTTAATTTGTGGATATTTCAATACGGAATTTTTAATATACGATATTATGAAATACTGGAATTCAAACCCATTCTGAATAAATAGTTTATTTATCTGAAAAATATTTTATTCAGTTGATTATTAAGACCACCAAATTATCTATATAACAATTTGTCCTGAGTATTCTGACAAAAAAGGTATTATTTAAGTAATATACTTTACTTCTGGAAGATAATTTATCATTTAATCTAGCCTTACACATAGTTTTAATGTTTCCTGGGATACTCGAATAGATACGAGTTAGAAGCTGGCCATCTGTTTTGTATTCTAATGAGTAGAGTTATTTGTGTTTTATGGGTGTCATTATACGAAAAATCATTTTACAGGTTTTTCTATAGATTTCGGTAAACTCATAGAGCTCATATCTCTGTTTTAATTTATTTTTCTTGGATTTTGTCAATTATTCCAACGACCTTTGAACTTATCTCCACTTTTATAGCTTAAAATGTTTTTGTTTCATTTACAATAATTAAATCAAGTTATTTTTACAATATTTTTTGATATTTTATATGGAAAAAATGTTTGGAATATTTGTACAATTGAGAATTGAGTACAATTTTGAAAGAGTTCATAAATTTGACTCCAAAACATTTCGTTATTTCATTAAATTTTCCATAGAAACATCGCCACTAGAGATTACCACATACGTTTTTTACATCGGTTTCCTTTTCAAGAAAGATTTTCGAGGAAATGGGCCTTAATACTTTTTCTCACAGAATTTTGATGCCAAAGGCCAACCCGCATAAAGTTTATTGAATTATCAAAAAACATGTACAAAACATTTTTTTAAATATATAACTATTGTTCCGGGGTCGCTTCAACAATGGATTGATTATTTGGACACTGATGAGGATAATTTAAAATCTTCTTCCAAAAAACCACACCAAACTGGGGAGCGCCAAGACTGCTGAGTGTTTATGTTTTGCTTATTATTTCAATTTTACTATTTTTGGCTGCAAATTGGCATTTTTTAGAATTATCTGTACCAGTATTCACATTAGTAAATCTAAATAAAAAAAACAAAAAACTGCAAATTTGTAACACATTTTTTTGTTATTGCTGATGATAAAGATAAAGTTCAAGCTCTACGCCACACAGTTGTTTCGTCCTAAATTTTGAAAATTTAGTTTTTTTAAAAAAAAAATTATGGAAATTTACATCTTATATTTTCTTTTTATTATATATTTTCAGTATATATTAGTTTATATATGCAAAATTTACTACTATTTTAATTTTAAATTGAAACCAAGGTTGCAAGAAATTGCAAGATTTTTTGATTTGCATCTTTAACCAATCTTTTGAGATATTTCTCAGGTTGAAGATATGTAAAGAACTCTTAACTCTTAATTCTAAAAGTAAATATTTTTTTCAAAAAATATAAATATAATTATATAAAATAATATTTTTTTTAAATTTCAACAATATTTTTCAAAACTTTATAAATTTTATACTTTAATAAATATTGAATATGACTATTTATTTTTTACTTTTATAAATCTTAAATAATAATTCAGACAAAAAGTTTATTTATTGGAAATTAAAACGGCATTATCGGAATTTTCAAATTTTTACTTTCGTGATATAAGTTTTTTTTGCCCAAAAACCACTGTGCGCAATTGCGTTTACACATTTCAATCATCTCATACGCAATTCTATACTACAAAGCCCACAGAAATTCCAACATATAGAAATTTTGATGTTCGTACATAAAAATACACACTCGACATACATATACTCGTATATATATATATAGAATAATATATATTTCAATAGGGAGACGTTATATTTGCAAAGGTTGTAACATAAGGGCATTTACTCACGCTGAAATGGCTCCCCTCGACGCGCCAGCCGGTGTGTGTCGTCTGAGCGCACTTTTGCTATCTACAATTATATACATACACGTCGTTGTTCTTTACATTGACAAAACAAAGTTTAACCAAGTGGCCCCAAGTCCTGGGGAACGCGTCTGAATTTAATACATGCCCACATAGTCTCTGGCCAAAGAGGCCAATTACAGACAATTGGCCACACGCTTCCCAGTGAAAATTCTCTCTGTCTACATTATATATAGAATCGAACACACTCAATGATAGAGATGTCAGACTCTGACGTGCGGCCTTAAGCTCCCGCATTTTGATCCCAGTCCTGTACTTATGTATATATATATACGCAGAGAAATGCCATTATATGAGCGCACCATAGTCCCGTCCCTCCGCTGTTGCTGTATATTTTCATTCTATTAGCAAATCCTGCAGGATTATTCCGGCGCATTGGTTCGTTATATAAATGCTTTCGCATTATGCGTTGTTTTCCACGTATTTGGTTGAGTTAAGCGCGGCACTATTAATGGGGTTCTTGATCGCAATTGATTGTATATACAATATATACTATATATTTATGTATTTATATTTATTTTATACTTATATAAACGCGCGTATTTTGTTTTGCAGGTCATCCGTACTTCTTCAATCAGCTGTCAAGCGGCCTAGATCTGGTCTCAATGGCCGGTGAATGGTTGACGGCCACTGCCAACACTAACATGTTCACGTACGAGATTGCGCCTGTGTTCATTCTCATGGAAACGGTGGTGCTCACCAAGATGCGTGAGATCATCGGCTGGTCCGGCGGTGACTCCATTCTGGCCCCCGGTGGCTCTATCTCGAATCTGTACGCTTTTCTGGCCGCCCGGCATAAGATGTTCCCTAACTACAAGGAGCACGGTGCTAAATCACTGCCCGGTGAGCTGGTCATGTTCACCTCGGACCAGAGCCATTATTCGGTAAAGTCGTGCGCTTCCGTCGGTGGACTAGGTACGGACAATTGCATTATGATTCCCTCGGATGAGGCCGGACGCATGGTGGCCAGTGAACTGGAGCGTGCCATTGTGGAGCGCAAGAATCGTGGTCAGATACCGTTCTTCGTGAGCGCCACGTCTGGTACGACCGTACTTGGTGCATTCGATCCGTTGAATGACATCGCTGATATTTGCCAAAAGTACGGACTTTGGATGCACGTTGATGTGAGTGTTTATTTTATTCTATACATTTTATTATACTTGTGCGAGTAATTATAAAAGAGGTGTAAGTTTCTTTATATGGTAACGTAATTTTCATGTAGATATCTTTTAAATAAGAATGTTCACACTAATGTGCCGTAGATTACAAAAGTGGCCTAAGACACATTTTATTTACTAACGATTTACTTTGGTAACGATTTTCTTTTAGATAACTATATAAAAAATATGCTAAATAAGTGATAAAATTAAAATGTGACTTAGACTACATTTATAATTACACATTTGAATTTTTTTCATTAAAGTTATATTGTTGATATTTAATATGTATTACAGGCTGCCTGGGGTGGTGGACTGTTGATGTCAAAGAAGTATCGACACCCAAGACTTACTGGAATTGAACGGTGAGTACCTACTAACTTCTTTCTTATATCCAACAATACGGAAAGAAAGAAAATAAAAATAATCCGCTGTTATGTTATGTTATGTTTTCTGCAATACCTTGAATTATACGTATTTTTATGTCCCAACGAAAATTTTATTTCCCAATGTAAACTTTATGTCCCAACGCATTTTTAATGTCCCAACGTAAAGTCTCAAATCAGAGGTCTACAATCACCAAAAAAACGGTAGTCGTTTATGTAGTAACGTAGTTTTTTATGTCGCGACTTAAATTGTATGTCCTAATGCAGTCGTATTACTTT
>JAAAKO020006085.1:0-19752 GCA_010015015.2 Bolitophila cinerea | reverse complement strand
TTTCTGTCTAAAACAAGATTGTATATCGTTCAAAATTTATAATTTCGTTCAGTTATTCGATTTTTAATTATAATTTCTAGGACTTTGGATAAATCGGGAAAAATTCAAATTGTGCGGAAATCTTTAGGATTATAGGATCGAGTTTTTTTATGCACGCTTCTAGAAAAAAGAAAGGTGGAAGAAGTTAGGGAAAAAATAATTATATTTTAATAAACGTAATAGGTAAGTTGTCTAGTCCAGTGGAATATGATTTTATGTGAAAGGAAAATGTTAATCAGATCATAAAGATTGATTGGATGAAAGGCAAACTCGGGGACATGATTGGAGGTTGGAACGAATTAAGGTATAATAAGTGAAGATGGGATAGATATAGAAGGTGATTAAATTAAAAGATTAATTTGTAAATGGAGGCAACTTATTGTTATTGGCATTAATACTAGATTCTTTGAGTTTCTCCAAAGATTTAAGAGTAGTTTGAAGTTGAGGAGCATAAAATTTACTCTACGCACAACCAGTACAGCTTTGTTTCGTAAGTGTTTGAACTGAGCAAGTTTTTCTGATGTCCTGTTGGTTTTCCAAAAAAAATGCAATTTTTCCTTCATCAAACCAAGGTTGGTTATTATAGTTAGGCGCTTTATAGAGCTGGAAAGGAGCATGCTCGTCCAAAAGAAAAGAGTAATAGTATTTTCCTCAAATGATGCCATCATATCATTAATGCTAGTTGTGGCGTAGATCTTCTGCCAAGGCATTTTAAATGGCATCATTTAACATCTGTCCAGAATGGATTTTTGTAAGCTTTCTTTTGTATATTGGAGCTAATGTAATTTTAGTTGAGCATAGGTAACGAGCTACAATTAAATCGTGATTTGATAGGCTGGAATCGAGTTGAGTAAATCTAACCGTATTGTTTACGTTTTTGTAACTTGTCCATTGCAACTAAAATTACTTCCTTCGTTTTGTTTGCTTCTTCCTGAGTTTTCTTTGAAATGCTTTATTACTTATAAATCGCGTTGAATAACAGTGACTTTTGATCAAATGACGATGAGTCTTGATGAAAAAAGAGTTTGTTTCTTATCAATATATTTCATGATGACATCTTCATTAAATTTTGATAAATGATTATGATTGATGGATTATTACTCTTAAATTATATTAAATCATTTGAATCACAGTGAATCATGAACGAATCACGATTATTCTTGATGAGATTTTTTTCGATACGATAGTTAGAAAAATAAATATATATAAATATGAAAATAATAAATCATGTGTTATAACTGATGAATCACATTGATTCACAGTGAATCATGAGCAAATTAAGATGATTTTTTATCAAAATAATTCAAAATTTAATTTATTTTTAAATTCTGATAAATTGTTATAAAAAAAAAACTATATGAAAAATATTATTTAAATTAATAATATATTAAATCATGCTGCATTATTTATTACTACTATTACTACTTCACGTTGATTCACAGTGAATTGGCAGCATGAAATAGACCCCAAATTTTTTTAAGTACACAACAACAATCACCCTTCTTTTTTTAACAAAAACACAAAGAGAAGAAGAGAGAAAAGAGATCTTGGGAGATTTTTACAAGGTATAATTTGTCTGTCACCGGTGAATTATGAGCGAAAGACGATGATTCTTGATAATAATATTAATAATAATAATATTATCAAAATTCATGATTAAATTTATAGTTAACTTAAATTAGCATAAATAATTATGTTGAACGTTAAAAAAAAGATAAATAAATATAAATATAAATATTCAAGTTGAATCACAGTGAATATTGTTCAAATAACGATAAACCGTTTTAAAAATAATGATTAATAAATATAAATATAATTATTCACGTTGAATCATAGTGAATCATGTTCAAATAACGATAAATCCAGATTAGAAAATATTTTGTAGGAATCATGAGAAATCGCTGATTTTTTATTAAAAACAAAATGTGTGAACAAATTATGCTATACAAACTACACTACTACGACGAATCACGATAAATAAAATTGAATTACAAGTGAATCATAAACTAATTATATTGAATCTTGATAAAAAAAAAAAAATTTTGAAATTGTACTTTAATTCTGCCGGATTATTATACTTATTATTAAAAAAAACAGAAATTGCTTAAATTAAATTAAATAGAAATAAGGATGAATTATAAAAGAATCTGACAAAATCTTGATTATTTTGCTACGGACTCCCAAGAAAACTATGCGCTATGCAGGAATAAATTTGCAATGTTCTCAAGAATAACGATTATTTTCTTCTAAATCATGTTGAATAATGATATTCGTATAAGAATGAATACGTTAGGATCTAAAACTGTATATTACTCATAAATCAATCAGAATCATTAAATAATGTGCGATAAGATATACGATTAAAATAATTACTCAAGCTGAATCCGGATAAATAGTGATTATTTTTAAGTTGATAAATGTTAAATATAAATATGAGTACCTTAAATCATGTTGAATTATTGATGAATCAAGATGAATCTTAGTAAATATGTAAGAACCATGATGTATTCATCATACTGTTTATGAATTAGGTGTGTTCCCTTTTTTGTGTATCTTTTTTGTTTATCGTGTTCAGTTATTTTTAACTCGATGAGACAATTTGCATAACAATTATGTTTTAAGAATATTCAGGAACGATTCTATTTGAATCATGATTGATTCTATTTGAATCATGATTGATTCCATTAGAATCATGGTTGATTCCATTTGAATCAAAATTGATTCCATGAGAAACGTAATATATCATGATGTATAGCTGTATAAATAATGAAAAATTGCTCAAGAATCAATTTAAATAATTCGTGAATCATACGGAAATATGAAAGAATCACATTTAATTTATTGTAAATCATGAAGTATTTATTGACAATCATGATAAATTACCTTTAAATCAGTATGAGTCTGCTTAAAATCCTTATTTACTTCAATAATACCATCAAAAAATATACACATTTAGAAATCCTCTGGCTGTACATTGCTAACTGTAGCCCTGCTCACCTGTATCTCATCGTATCTCAGCGAAGCGGATCTTCGGGATGAGCTTCTGCGTATGAATGTGAGCCGCGTGCTGGTCAATTGCATGCAGAAGGTCGAAGCGTTTCCTGTGCTAAAGAAAACCGTAGCCGAATTTATCGTTGCGGCTGCCAACACGGAATCGTTGTGCGATGCTTTCATCGATAATCATGTCTTAGATACGTATGAGATAATCTTTTAAATCCTCTCTAGGTCAATGTTAAAACATTTTTTGTAGACTCCTTGCGGATAAATATGCGTTCGTGCACTGCCCAAACTGGAGCGTGGCCATTGAAGCGATTCTTAGTAAAAATCTACCGGTGAAGTTTGCCCTGCGAGGTCATCTGTCGCTAGACGATGTAACGCAAGATAATTTCCACGCAACCAAGCAACTGTGGAGCAATCTGCGCCGCTTCCGAGAGATTTTCTACGATGATTGTTCGCCGATGATGCCATTCTTTTTGTGCAACTTTAATAATGTGCCTTGTCTGGAAACTGATTCACGGGATTCTAGCTCAGGTATATTTTAGGTTCAAACTTTTTTTTCAACCTCGTCAACGTTTCGATGCAGATCCCACCGTGTTGCATTCAAAGGAGGAACACCTATCGGCCGAATCTATGAACCCGTGCTGCTACAATCGTCGGCCATACGATGAGTTCCTACCCGAGTATTTGCAGCTCATACAAGAAACCATTGAGGTACTTTAGTGTCTAAATTTAATAAGTAAATATTTTTTGTTTTTATCTAAAATAATTTATTCAATTCTGCGTCTAGCTAAAAGGCCTAGCCGGCGATCAATCTACAATATCAGATGTTACCAAAGAAGTGCAGATAATCGCAGATCTGGTGTGCACAAAGATTTGCAGCAAAAACAAGAATGCGTACGGTGGAAATGGTGCACGTTCCAGTGTTGTATCACCGCCGCCGCTGGCTCCGTCCGTGTCGAGCCTAACGTCTGTGGAAGCCTCGTCGGATACATGCTCTTGTGCGGATGACTTGGATGAACTTATTCTGGTGCACTTGGATGAGCTAAAGGTATTTTATAGACGGAAATTATTATAAATAAAATTTAGTGTCGTTTGCATTTGGTATTCAGCATCATCTGCACTGCAACATCATTCCACTGGGCTACATGAAAATCGGAAGCTACTTTGAGAAATCGTTATTGTTCAAGGTTATCGCAGATCGTCTTGGGCTGCCATGCTCGCTGGAGATGGACGCACAGTGTCACATGGTGTGGAACGAGATAGCGGTGCCGGTGTATGACAAGGTTTCTGTTGAATTCTTTTTTTTGTATATTTTGATGAATAGTGAAAAATAATAGCAAAAATCAATTATCAATCATAACAAAAGTAATGATTATTGATGACCAATGAAGAAATAAGCTTGAATATTGATGAATTATTTATTCTACATAAATAATTTATCATGAATCTTAATGAATGTTTTGTGAATCAAAATGAATCTGGAGGAATTCTGACAATTCGTGAATTATATTTATGACTTTTACTACACATCATTTGTTATTGATAGATTTATAGATTGTTTCTTTGATAGATAGATAGATTGATAGATTGGTAGATTGGTATATTAATATATTAATACATAGATAGATTTATAGATTGATAGAATAATAGATTAATAGATTGATAAAATAATATAGATTTATAGATTAATATATTGATAGATAGATATATTGATAAAATAATAGAAATATAAAATGATAGATTGATAGATTAATAGATTTGTAGATTGAATGATTAATAAATTTATAGATTGATAGATTGATAGATTGATAGATTGATATATTAATATATTGATAGATCTATAGACAGATTGGTTGATGGATTGATAGATTAATAGATTGATAGTTTCATAGATAGATACTTTGACGGATTGATAAATTAATACATTGATAGATTGATACATTGATAATTGTTAAATTGATGATTGATAGATTGTTAAAAGTGATAGATTAATAGACTGATAGTTTGATAGATTGATAAATTTATAAATTGATAGTTATACAGTTTAATAAAATGGTTAATAATAGATCTTCAGAATGATAGATTGATAGATTGATAGATTGATAGATTGATACATTTATATATTAATAGATTGATAGATTGATAAATTGATATATTTATAGATTGATATATTGATAGATTGATAGATTGATAGAATGATACATTGATAGATTGTTAAAATAATAGATTAATAGTAAGAAATAATAATAGATTAATATATTAATAGATTGATTAATTATTAGATGGCTAGATTATGAGATTGATAGATTGTTAGATTGATATAAAGATTGATAGATTGATACATTTATATATTGATAGATTGATTGGTTGATATTATAAAGATTGATAGATTGATCGATTGATAGCTTAATATATTCTTAGATTGATAGAATGGTATACTAATAGATTGATAAATTGATAGATTGATAGTTTCATAGATAGATATTTTGACGGATTGATAGATTAGTACATTGATAGATTGGTAGATTGAAATACTGTTAGACTGATAGAATAAGATTAATAGATTGATAGTTTGATAGATTGATAAATTTATAAATTGGTGCATTATTAGATCTTTAAATTTATAGATTGATAGATTGATATTTTGATTTATTGATAGATTCATATATTACTAAATTAATAGATTGATAGATTAAAATATTAATAAATTATTAGATTGATAGGTTGATAGATTGATATATTGATAGATTGATAGATTGATAGATTGGTATATTGATATATTGATAGATAGATAGATGCATAGATTGATAGATTAACAGATTGATAGATTGATAAATTGATAAATTGATAGATTGACAAATTTATAGATTTATAAATTAATAGGTTGATAGATAGATATATTGATAAAATAATAGAAATATTGATATACTGTTAGACTGATAGATTAATAGATTGTTAAAGTGATAGATTAATAGATTGATAGTTTGATATATTGATAAGTTTATAAATTAATAGTTAGACAGATTAATAAATTTATAGATTAATAGATTGATAGATTGATAGAATGATAGATTAATAGATTAATAGATTTATAGATTGATAGATTGATAGATTGATATATTGATAGATTGATAGATTGATAGATTGATAAATTGATTGATTGATAGATTGATAGAATAATAGATTGATAGATTGATAGATCGATAGATTATTAGATTGATTGATTGATAGATAGATTCTTTGATAGATTAGTAAATTGTTAAATTGATAGATTGATATTATAGATTAATAAATTGATAGATTGGTAGATTATTAGATTGATAGATTAATAGATTGGTAGATTGATATACTGTTAGACTTTATAGATTGGTAAAAGTGATAGATTACTAGATTGATATTTTGATAGATTTATTGATTAATATATTTATAGATTGATAGATTGGTAGATTGATTGATTGATAGATTGATAGATTCATAGAAAAATACATTATTTAATCAAAAGATTGATAAATTTATAGATTAATAGATTGATAGATTGATTCATTGATAAATTTTTAAATTTATTTATTTATTGCTTGATAGATTAATTGATTGATATATTAGTACATTTATAGATCGATAGATCCATAAATTGATAAATGATTAATAGATTAATAGATTTTATATTTCGATAATTTGAACCTTGGTAAATAAAAAATGGATTACAGATATAAATAATAGATAAGTTATAAATAATTAATTATTAATATTCATTATTTATTCATTATACGTATTTAGGTTATCATAAATCATAATAAATTATTCGTGAATAATGACGAATTTGGATGTATTCTGATAATTCATGATACATATTTATGACTTTTATTACACATTATTTATTATTGATAGATATCAATTGATTTTATGGTATATATTTTAGTGTGATAATTTGAATGATGATAAAGAAGAAGAAAAAAAAATAAACATAATTATTAAAACGATTTATGATGGCACATGATTCATAATAAGTCATGCAAAATTAAGCCTAATTATATAGAAATAATTCTTCATCATGTTGAATTATATGTGAATATTGACGAAACTGTATGAATTCGAATCACTATTGATCAATACATATGATTGTTTGTTATTATATGGATAAGCACTTAATTTATAGATAGCAATATTGATACATTTTTAGATGTTAAGATTGATAAATTAAATTACATTAAATTCTCTCTTCAGAATGACAAATGCGGAGACATCATAGCACCGTACGATCCATTCAAGCCCACTCACATCGTCGACCTGATGGACAGCCCGGGCAGCCTGTACGCGATCGGGTGCCGTCGTGCCCTGCACTACCAAGGAAAACTAACTAAATTATAATTTATCGTTTATTTACATAAATTAAAAACTCGGTATAAAAAAATATCAATTGACAAATAATACAAAAAAAAAACATAAAAATGGTAAGCAAATTCTGGTAACTTCATGTTGTGTGTTTTTCGAGTGTGCAAATCTTTAGGGCTGGTGCGTAAATATAGTTCGTTATACATCGACAAATAACGGTATATAATAATAAATAATTTTGACAATTCTGGGCGAAAAAAACTGTTTTCAATAAGTTATTGTGAGAATGGGGGCGGATGGACAGTGTCTGTGTTTTGTTGTTGTTATTTAGTGACCGTACTCGGCGGGCTCCTCACACGTGAGTGTGTGCTCATCGAATATCTTCTCTTCGCCGCACGAGATCAGACGTGGGTGACCTTCGACGCAAGTGATCAGATGATGAGCATCGCCGGGAATGGCGAACCTTGGGAATGGCCAGAATCGAGCAGCCGGAGAGTTAGAGTCGACCTTAGCGGGACACTTGAAGCCAACGACGGCCTCAGGGTTGCAGATCTCGAGTAGCTGATCGGGCCAGTTGCAGCCGTGGATGCGTTCGTCGTAGGCAAGTCCAGGCTCGCACGAGTGCTGGTGGGGTTCTCCGTAGGCACACTTGATGAATGTGGTCGAGCATTCGTGGCTATCCGGGTAGATGCCGAACGAGTACTCGCAGCCGGGCGACGAGTGAGCGGTAGCTATATAGGAATTATCATCATTAGTAATTTTTTTATTTAGTCATTCGATTATTGACTTACGATCAGATTTACGTTCGCCACAGTCGACGGCCCAGTTGTAGTTGCAGTGATTGTGGACAGCACCTTTTCCATCGAACAGCAGACCGTTCTCGCATACTTCCAGCGAAACGGTTCCATTCGTGCAGAGGAAGAACTGATCGCACAGATCGGGATGGGCGTATGCCTAAATTTTTGGAAGGGGTCGTTAGTATAATTTCGTATGTATAGAATTTAGTATTTAGAACTACCTGTTCACCATGCTGTTCAGGGCATTGGGGTGTCGATATCACGGCTCCATGAGAAACTGAAATATAAATAAAAATATGAAAAAAAATATATTTTACTTTTCTAAGTTAAGAAACATATTGGTTTCATGATTGATAATCTTTTTGCCCTAAATAATTTGCTATAATAAAGAAAAAGTTTATTTATTAAAGTTCACAAAATAATGACTATATCAATTTTTTAATGTAAACAACCGCGTTAAGTGAGTCATTTGCAGCCATAGAGTGGTAAGGAATAACCAAAATCGTAGATTTGGATAGGAGGTTAGCATTTTTGATCGTATCTTATAATTTGTGTTCTTTGTGCCAAAAAGAGCAAAAGTGCAAAACAGTACTTCCGTGTATTTGGGGCCTCGTTGAAATATTTGTAACCCATCTTTAACCACAGGAAAATTCAAACCTAGAAATCATCAGTGAAAAGCTTCATATTAATCTCATAACTCTCTATATCATATATTTAAATTCCTATTCGACATTCTGGTCAATTACAAGGTCGTCCAACTTAGACTAATTAGTTTGGTTTACGAAAAATCAATTCTACGAGCTTATCAATTTTATGATACAATTCTAAGCAAGTCTTTGATGTTTTAATTTTAAGGACATTAAGGACATACCAAATCAATAGAAACGTCTGTAATAAAATAATCCAGTTTTTTTTTTAAGTAACCTAATGAAATCTGAAATCCTATTTTGACCGAATAGTTCCAATAGTTTTCACAAAAAAAAACATCTTCCATTTTCTTGAGAAGAAAGGCTAAAATTCAATTATTCATAGATTATTTTGAAGGCTTTAGATTACTCCAAATAATTCAATATTGTCCACCAAATAATTGAAAATCTAACACAAAAAAAAATATTTTGGTACACCTAAAAATTTCATTATGTGCTCATAATTATATAAAAACCTACCAAGTGTGCGCATATAATTTATAAAAAGAACAAAAGCTGTTATTTGGTCAGATTATACTTTCTGGTTGGTCATTTTTTGAAATATCCATTTTTCGATCAAACAAAAGATTCATACAAATTTTAAAAAATATTATAAAAAATGTCTAAATAAAGTGCATCATAAGAAAAATGTATATATATATATATATATATATATTTAAAACCACATTTAAACAAACTTATGTAGCAAAAACAATGAGTTGACAAAACAAAACTTCTTTGAGAAACAAATTGTTACAAAAAATACTTGTTAAATAAATGGTACAAAAATAATTTTTATTCAAAAAGACAGATTTATATAAATATTACAAATAGAAATTTTATAATACAGATTTATCTATATTGGATACATATTTGTTGCTGCCACTATATTTCCAAAAACAGAACCATGTGCAGCAACGATCACGGAAGACCGATATTACCCCAAGTAACAATTTCACACAGAGTTTAACCAAATTTGGTTTGTACGATTTTTCGATTTTTATCTTTTTTTTACTGTGTTTTCGGTTACTATTAAACGATAATAAAACCAACAAAAAAAGTTAAATTATTGTAACTTTAAACACCGAAAACTAACTCTTTAGCTATAAGATATTCTTCAGTAAAACTATTTAGTTAATTTACGTATATTTATTACCGACATTTTTCCATTAACTGAAAATTAACAATCACTTAGTTATATTTCTTAAATAATATCTGCGTGAAAGAAGTATATTATTTGTTATTAGTTAGCTTTTTTGGTGGATAAAATTATTTTAAGGTTCCTTTCATTGTTAAAAGTTAAAACTATCAGTTTTAAAGTAAAATAAAATTATAAAAACCTAATTCGAAGAAGTAAGAACAGAAATTATTTAAATTATTATAACAAATTGGCAAATTGATTTAAAAAGGAGTTATCTTATCTTATATATTTTTCGGATAAATTTTGGTAAAATCTAACTTCCGCTGGAAGGTATAAAGTAAACTTATTTACTTATTTATTATTGGGTAAAACATAAACTATAAAAAAAACCCTGCCGCTCTGAAAATATGCACTGAGCGCCCAAAAAAAAAATAAAACAGAAATAGCCCTGCCGCTCTGAGAAATTAAAAATTGCGCAGATGATTCAGTAAAATTCGAGTAAACCACCATTAATGTCAATTTAGTTATTTTTTTTGTTCTGTTCAGTTGAATATAATAAATAGCATAATGTTTTCTTGCACTTACGAAAATGGGAATAATAAAAAAAAGTTCTTATTAAATAATATGTTTGGTTTAGATAATTTTCGGAATTTGTTTAACCATTTTATTTCTTTATTCTATTTAATTTTTGATTAAGATTTAAAAAATATATACTATACATTTAATATAATATGACATTAAAAATCAGATTAAATATTACTGAAAATGACATTGAAATTTGGGTTTACAAAAATACGTTCTTCAACATAATCACAGTAAAAAAAAAAAACTATTTAAAAAATACTGAAATTATTCTGTTGATTTAAGGCTTAACTTAGAGATTGTTCTAGAGAATTCCTTTTTTATAATTCTTGATAATTCCCGACCAATATAAGATATTCATTACGATAATTTCGGGAATTTTAAGAATACCTTTTTAAAGTTTTTTTATAAAAGAGTTCACTATAACATTGATATACCTGGTTGCTGCAGCATATTTGGGACAACAGCATCAAAAAAATGTCAAGCAAGCTAAAGGAAAACTCAGCTACTCCCCCTTAGCACCTCCCTTAAATAGAATAAGTGTTTTTTGCAGCATTCGATTTATCACTTTTTGAACACAAATAACTTACAATATTTTTGATTGATCAAAATTGTTTTTTTTTCCGAATTCCGCAAAAAATATTTGGCTTTCGAACTTAATTTATAGTCAGTTATTTTGGTGGTCAAAACTTTTTTTTATTTTTGGTTATTTTTAATACAGATCAAAGTTATAAATGGTGTATTTCGGGATGATACATGGTCAATTGAATGACGCAAAAAAGAAAGATTTCGGATAGGGGGTCAAATTAAAACTCAAAATTAATGCAATTTTTACAATTGCAGGTCATTTGGGTCGTATGCATAAAAATAGCAAATTGAAAGCATTACCATCCCAAAATCTAAGCATTTACAAAAAATAATACTTTCATTTCTTGGATTAAAGCAAATGCTAATTTTTATGCATACGGCATATTGTTTCTGTAAAGATAACTCATTTAAAGGTTAATTATATTATTCTTATATACATATATATATATATATATATATAATTAATTAAAATTTAATATGAACTATATAAACTTTAAGTAAATTTGTAGTCTTATATTTTATGATAATTTACCCAACTTAGCAGTCAGTTAATATTTAGTTTTATTTTTTTAACATTTAACCAAAATGGGTTACGGATACTCGAGTTGATTTTATACTCTTGAATGAGCCTACCTGATTGAGACAGATTGACAAAAAATACTAATTAGTAGTAATTCCCTTTCGTCTCATATGAGTATAAATAATACAGAAGTCCTAAAAGCGTATTATAAATACTATTTAAACACCATCTAGTATGTTTAAATTTAAAAGTATCCAAACGTACATTTTTGGTTACTTTTTAATCTTAAACGTACCTTATGGTCTCTCATTGATATTTTTAATTCCTCGTCTAGACGATTTAGTATAAATGTGTTTAAAAAGTTTCAATTTTAACTTTGCAACAAGTTGTCAATGTGTTTTTGTGTTTTAACCAAAGTTTGCGAAATAAAATAGTCAGTTTAGATTAGTATAATATAATAAAATTGTAAATTTGACAATCAAGTCGAAATGCCACACGAGCATGGAATATGCACTGCCGACAGAGACAGTGAAGTCAAGATCTGTGGTCTCTCAAGATCTCTGTCGGGGTTCAGAAAAAGAAAACAGTTATACAATGTTTATTAATTTTGATTAATTCATTTACATTTATTTTTAAAAAAAAAAGTCTGAAGAAGAAAATAGATCCACACTGTAAAGCCTTGCAGGACGGGCAGATACCTGTTTCCAAATGTGTCATTGGTGTGGAGCGTCTCGAGAAGCAGCTAGAAGTACGTGCTCAGTCATTGAGTGAGACTAGTCGAAAGTGCTCTATAGCTGACAAGCTGCGAAAGGAAGGCATCGCATTGGATAACAAATCGAATAATATCAGTTTATGTGTCTTAAAGACGTCTCTAAGACTTCACGCTCGTAGATACCGTCTTGAGAACGTTTTGAGATCATTTTTTGCGGATTGGGTATACGAGGTGAAGTAAATCAAAAATATTTAAAATATTAACAAATAAAAAGGTTCTGATCCGAACAAAAAAGTGCTTACAATTACCGGATGTCTACAGTGCCCATCTTTTGGAGGCTATAGTTATCTATTAAAAAAATGACAGATACTTGCATCAGCGTTGACACATTATAGGTTAACAATCTCTTCACACTTACGCAATGCCCTGACAATAAAAATAATAACTTTGTCACATTGCCGTAATAAATACAATAATGCGAAAGCATAAAAACCGCCATTCGCTCCAAAGTCGTTAAACGTGTGCGGTAATACGCGTGTGCGCGTGCGTGCACCGACAAAAGATCGCAGATCCGCGCAAAAGAAAGTTGAGAAGCGTTAGGAAGTACATTTATATATATAAAAGTGTTTATCTTCGTATATATACATATCTACATATATATCCACACGTTTACGAGTATATGTACTTGTGTGTTTGTGTGCAATTCGTAAATAGAATGTTCGTGAGGATGAGTCCATTCATAAATCAACGCGAAGACATTCACACACACACACTTACACATAGAGACACGACTGTCGCACGAGCGCATGCTTTCTTGCCGATTACGAGTTTATTGAGAATGTCAACGCGCTGGCGAGATGGCGCCCACCGCTGACACCAGTGCTACGAGTGCGGTTGCAAACAACTTGCGCGCAATTTCACTCGGTTTCAATTGCTTTTCGATTTGCGGATTGTTTCTCTGCGTTGGATTGGCAAAATGTGGCTTACAGTTCTAAAGATTGGAATAATATATTATTTGGAAAACCGTTTTGTGGCTGACTGCCATCACTGGCTGAAATCGAGAGTTATATTCGGATTGAACTCTATGTGAGTTTTCTGTGAATAATATACTACTGGTTTTTCGTGTACCTGGACAGTGCCAGGTGAAACTCATTAGCTGAAGGCATAATGTGTTTTACTGTCTCCTACATTCAAAACACAATCACATGTCGAGGTTATATCTGATTTTCCTCAGGCAATTTGGCGTGTGTGTCGCACTTAACTCAGTGGAGCAGGAAAACAGTGCCAGGAGGCATATTATGTGCCCCAGCATAAGTCCAAAATACATACGAGTGCACGTAATTGAAACTCTGCGTCCAAAAGGTATTTCAGACACCTTTTTCGAAAGAACAACACAAAAAACAACAGTGCATAAATTCATGTATACAAAGCTCTGTCGATTTAATATTATTATAGTAGAGACACCTTTATTATGACATTTATAATGATAATGATATATCACGAAACTGGTTTTCCGTTGTTAGATAAAATAGAGCGGTGCGGTCGCCGAGCGTTATTCGCAATATGTATTTCTGTCTTAAACATGTATAACAAAACCCGTTTCGGCGAGCTGCTCAAATCATGCACAAGACACAAAACTCATAAGATACATAAGACACTGTGTGTCTTGACAAGCAAACACGCAAGAAAACAAGTAAATTATGTCATACCGAGCGCACGCAGACAGATTGGCTGTTTTTTTTTTTTCGGTCGTAGCCGTAAGCGTTGGAATATTTATATGGCTTATTGTTAAAGTTAATCGATGCATTACAACAAATTTACTATATACATTTTGAGAAGAGACTTAGCAATAAAATATCGAAGCGACTTAGCGATTAACTAACAATAAAAATGGTTATTTTGTCATTTATATCAGCGATCATTTTTTGGTGTGTGGATGTTATTGAATGTCAGACGACTTAAGTTGAGTTAGGACTAATATTTATTTTTGATAAAATGGGTGTTTAAATCATAGTCGGATCTAGATAATATTTTGGGGGGGCATATTGTCACTATACAAAATATTTGACTCATTTTTTTAGGGATTTTAAAATTGTTTTTTTTTTTTTACAAAATTATACTTTTTGAAAATGAAATTCAAAAAAAAAGTTTCTGTATACACGTTTAAGTGTATTTTGCAAAGAATCTAAAACTCCAAAATGACAGTTTTTGTATTATTTTTTACTAAGAATAATATGTGCCCAAGAAAAAAAAACAAATTAGTTTTCAACAAAAAAAAAACAATATTGTCACCAAACAAAAAAATAGCCAAAATATATAATAAATGATTTTTTTGTAACACCATTTTTTTCGGTGACAAAAATGTATTTAATGTAACTTAAATTATTAATAGTAACCATTTTTTTCTTGATAAAAATATTTTTTTTATGGTAGCAAACATTTATTTATTTATATCATAAAAAAATATTTTGGAATTTTTTTAAAGGATAGATTTTATTTTATGTCCCTATTGAGCTAAAACCACCTGAATACGCTCATCAGCCTGAATAAATACCTAATAATTTGGCTGAATAAGCTCAACCTGAATATATGTTTTAACTTTCAGTTTCTTTTTGCCAGCGTGAATATTTTGCCAGAGATATTTAATTAATATATAAAATAAAATAAAGTGGAAATACAAGTATCAAGTTATCAAGTAATATTCTAATTGTCCCCATGACCCCGCTGGGTCCGTCAATGGTTCGAACTAGATCCGTCCAATCGCAGAGAGGTTGTTTTTGGTGGTCGTCGCAAAGAAGTTTTTTAAAATATAAATTGACTTGACGGCCAATTACAAATTTTTAGTATTCCATTTTTCAAAAGAAAAACCAATGAAAAAATAAACTTGTATATAAAAACAACAACTATCTAAGCATTATGTTTCTAGAGAATATTTCTGCTAAATAAGAGCTATAATGCCGATTGTATTCAGGCTGTATTTTTACGAGGTATACTTCAGGATTTAAAAATGCTTTATATTAACTGAATTAAAAATCAAAAAAAAATCCTAACCCATCATAGCTGCAGAAGATTGTTTATTAATAATTTTTAATGAGCTGAGTAATCTGTGAATGGCCTTACTTTAGTCGGTGAATTAAAGAAGAAAAACCTAATTGGAAAATTGTTTTCTCATCTCATATTAAGATTTTTAAATTTATCGATTATGTTTTTTTGGATTCTTTAGATTTTTTAGTTCTCTTAACAAAACTGTTACACAATAGTAAGTACTCAATAATCTCAGCTAAACTCTTTGAGGGTTGATAATTTTTCTTTAGGTTTTTTTAGAGAAATATATTCATATTTATTTTCCGCTGTTATCAAGATCAACATATTTTACTTTTAGACTTTTTAAAACGTTCAAATTTTGTTCTAAAAAAAATAATCCTTAATTGTCTAAAAGTGCTAATATTAGGCATTTTAGGCATTTTAGGATATTATACTTAAGGTAACATATACGAAAACCGTGTTTAATGAGGTTGTAAAAGGTTCTAAAAAAATCGAACGTAAATACGATACGATTGATAAGGTTCTAGAAAACACCATTTCTGGGTTCTTCAATTTGTGTTGTTCTCCAATGACTTTTAGGGCAGCTACACTTTTGCCAAGTATTTATTTGTTTTCTTTTTGTAACTCAGGTTTCCTTTACAAAATCTGGAGTGAATTTCAAAGTTCAGGAACCGCTGTTTTAGGAAATCGATCCTTATCCTTATCTTCAATCCAATGATCAATTAGCTTAAGTCATCCCTGATTTGCTTTGAATATTTGTTAGATTTATCAAAATTAGTTTCTTGAAAACCGTAATGAATTATTTAATAAATATTTTGAATACTATAACTCTAAAATAATAAGAATTAAAAAACGATTAGTGATTTTTACAAAAAAAAAAAATTTTTTGATTATTACACAATAGTTGTTATAAATTTAATGGTGGTCGAAGCTAGCGGTAACACTCGTCAAAACTGGTCAATCGATATATTTTCATTTGTTTTAAAAGGCAATATAGTAACTTTACTACTGAATGAAAGCTAAACGAATGCCGTATTTGGAAGGATATTAGGGCCCAGTCGTTGGTCAGGTGTTTTCTTAATAAGGAACAGAACAGAAGCTTTTTCATCTAAATTTTTCAGCCTTTTTCAGGTTGGCCTAATGACCTACATGAAAAAACTACCACTAAGGATTTTTTAGTTTCTTTGGTAAAATACACGAAAAACGTACGCAAATTTTTCAGAAAAGACAAATTTGTAATCCAGAATTTTTATTTTATTTGGAAAAGCTGAATTTTGTAAAAATGTAATTTAAATTCCCTAAAAATATTATTATTATTATTATACTATCGTAACCTCCCTCCAGAATATTTTCTGGATCCGCCTGTGATCGATTTTTTTTTATCTATGTAATACATGGCTATAAACGATTATTTATATGTAGGTATTTGTAAGGTTGATTGTTGCATCGCTGCATTGAAGTCCGCAGAAATTCAATGTTTTTTAACTTCTACTAGAATCTATAGATACTAGATACGTTTAAGCATTTTTATTACTTTTTGGCAACACTACACACTGTTCTTTGTAGTATTAGGTTCTGTGACTCTTATGAAAATAAGCAAAAAGCAAAAAAAACTAGAAAAAACAAGCAAACAATTTCAGCGTTTTTGTATTCAAATTTCGAAAAGAATGTGACGTCCGTCGTTGCTGCGTTTTTTAAAGCCTTTTGCTATCGAAGAACAGACACAATTTTATCCGAATTTGATTAACAAGATTTTAAGCCATCTTTGACGCATGTACAACGACTGAAACTCAAAGAACCGTCAATGGATTATAGCTATACAATCAATTGTCCAAACTCTGCGTCACTTTTTCGTAATTGCTTAGCAAAACATACGCGGCCAAACGATAAAGAGTGATTTTGACACAGTTTTAACAGTTTTAACTAAATCTTATTTATCTGGACACAAAAACTCTTTACCCGAGACCATACATTCTATTAATGTTTAGGGTCCGTTGAAAGAGCGCCAGATAGAGCAACAAAATGCATTCTCGGGTACATTCAAAATTTATGAAAGAAAATCAATAAAAAGTACAAAACAATTAAAATAAATTAAAATTATAAGTTTTATTATAGTAGATATCTGTGTAAACTGCAAATTTTTCATTTGCTGACGCTGGAAAAAAAATCTATTGGCATGTCATTGGAAGGTATCGAGCTCATAATGAAAATTGACAATTTGCATTGAGAAATTTGCCAGCAATATTTCAGAACGATTGCGAGTCCCTCGGGAACATCATGGTCTGGGCGGAAGAATCCGAAAAAGGCCGTTTTCCGCTCATTTTTTAGCTATTGGACCGCAATAAGGTCTAGGAAAATCATCAAATCTACCTACACAAGGTCTTGCGACCTGGGTTAAAACAGTGGGCAAAGAACATATTTGGAGTTTTCAACAAGTCTCGGCACCTTTAAACAAAGCCAATGGCACGCATGATTGGTTAAAATTGATCATTCCAGTTTTAATCGACCGAAGCATGTGGCTGTCGTGCTCGCTCAATTTTAATTCCATGGTTTATTGTGTTTGGAGCATTTTGAAAGCCAAGGCTTATTTATACTAAAAAACACAAATCAGGAACCGAAAAAGTGAAAGTGACTTATGCCTATCACAAAGGCCAAGGGAGGATATATTATATCGGGAGGATATATTATATCGGAATAGCATAGTAAAACTTTGGAATTTTACCTTCCATTTAAAGAAGAGCAAATAATTTTTGTTTTATTGAGAATTAGTCGATATTAAATACAGACACTTCATTTGGAAAACCCGATATATAGATGAATACATTATATTTTCCACATTTTTTCGAGATTACTGGAAATCGTTCATATTTTGATGTAAATCGGTAGATTTCCATGAGTTTGATGAAAATTTACAGTTTTTCTCAAGTCTGATTAAAATCGGTCATATCTGTCAAGATAAATAGAGTTTTTCTTTCTATCTAAATTGATGGAATCGACATGAATCCTCTATATTGACTACTTTAATTTTAGTTGGTTTTACCTAATTAGCTTAAAATGTGTGTATAACTATGTAGATTAATATAAGTATAGGTAGAAATCATTAAGATTGATATAAAAATAAGATGGAATTTAAAATAAGCGCTCGATAATGGCCAACTGAGCAAACAATTTATTAAATGTACATTACATTTTAAAGCATTTTACACCTAGTCTTTACCTTTTTTCCTATCCTCACTCTTCCCTTTAGAGTGCTTTCATAAAATCATATATTACCAAAATAATGTCTTTTACCATAACTCTTAGTATGGCTTTTGGGGACACGGTATATGATTTTGGTGGTACATAAACTTTTTGTTTTTGTACTATTCGCAAAAGAAATGTTTCCATCATATTTCGATTGCGGTCAAATCCCAAAAAACATATAACTCCTCCGTTTTTCCTCTTCAAACTATGACATTCTAAAGTTGTGAACGAAAATCGATAAAAAAAACTTGTATCAAACGCAAAAAAAAAAGAAAATAAATAAAAACAACCATTTTCCATTGGACATATCACGGAAGCGGAAAAATCAAGCAAATGAGGCTCAAATCAAGCAAATAAACTAGAGTTTCATTGCTTTGAGAAAATGTGGCTTAAATTCAGTAACAATGATTTGACGACACGCATTCTCAATAACACGTTTCTGTAATCAACAATCAAGTCAAGTTTTGTGTTACTCAAATTTAGTACCATCACGTATCTTAAATCAAGCCATGATACGCTTGATTCAAGTTTAAAACAAGCAACGTGTTACTGATATTCAGTAAAAAGTTCCTAGAGATTGTTCCCGAATTCTAGAGAATTCCCGACCAATATATTTTTCCAAATCTCGAGAAAATCATTACTAGAATTTCGTGAATTTCAAGAATAACTTAATTGAACGAAGTCTTTTTATAAAAGAGCTCACTATAACATTGATATACATGTGTATTGCTACATATTTGGGAGAAATGCATCAAAAACAATTTCTAATATGCTTAAGGAACACTCACTCTCCCCCAGCACCTCTCATAAGTCGAAAAAGTGTTTTTTTTTTTGCGAAATTGTATTATTCTGTTTCTCAAATTCAGTACCGCGTTTCTTGAATCAAGCCAAAATACGATTGATTCAAGTAACATATTTCTAGAATTCAGTGACACGTTTCTTGAATCAATCAATCTGTGTTACTGAATGGATGTTTTTCACGGTAGCTGGAATATTTACATAAAACAATTTACAAAAAACAATTTATATAAAATAATAACATAAAAAAAACTTTAAAAAATTAAAAT